>NQII01000316.1:57036-87577 GCA_002778355.1 Clitarchus hookeri | reverse complement strand
TACACTCGTGAAATGGTCGTACGCGAACATCCAAATGCTATCGCTACCTCGGAGATGCTATGTCCCATCTCTCGTGCGCAGACTATAACACCACGTTCAAACTGACTTAAAACTTTATAACCTGCCATTGTAGCAGCAGTAACCGATCTAGCTCCCGACGCATCTCGTTACTCTGATTGGTTCAATACCTCTGTTATTTGCATACTCACGCCTATAGCAGTTTTTTTGGCTCTTCAGTGTATTCCATCCATGGGAGGTTCTGTATAAAAAAATCAGTAAATTACACATATCAAGCTTGTCAAAAAATAATCAGAAAATAAATCGGTGGAAAAAAACAGAAACTATTTAATTAATATACGAAGCCTTGACCGAAACACCGAAACATCCTAATCCTGATTTGTTCTCGGTTTGGGAAGAAATTCACAGCCTGTAAAAATAATGTCACACTGGAAATTTTTATAGAAAAATATACCTGCACTGTTAATAACAGAGACAAACCATCATACCTATCGCGATTCACATTTCGAAATCCCTGAATTGTTTTAAGCAGCCCAAGCATTGCTTTCACNACAAACCATC
Organism: Clitarchus hookeri; assembly: GCA_002778355.1. Lineage (NCBI taxonomy): Eukaryota > Metazoa > Arthropoda > Insecta > Phasmatodea > Phasmatidae > Clitarchus > Clitarchus hookeri. The sequence goes on along the minus strand of NQII01000316.1, from coordinate 86,998 downwards.
ATACCTATCGCGATTCACATTTCGAAATCCCTGAATTGTTTTAAGCAGCCCAAGCATTGCTTTCACATTCCACTCCTAATACAAACCAAACTCTTAACAGTGAGAATTAAGCTTATCGAATAGATATAGTACATATTCAAGCCTTGACATACGCCATCATTTTTATATTGTTTGCACTTGCAATTTGCGCAGTACACTGATGTAATGCGACGAAATATATATGGAAAAAGACGTACTGGTGGAAGAAAGCAGGTACGCGCCTCCTTTCGGAAAAGTATCGCACATGCCTGAAAATAATATATCACAATTAAAATATATTAAAGCAGCANTTAAAATCTATTAAAGCAGCAGCATGGATGAGAATACAAGTCCCCTCCACTTTAATATGTAATGCATATTTATACGTCGACGTGACCGATGGGTCTTCGGCATTTTGTTCCCGATCGTAGGTGATATTTCAAGGCGAATAAATCTACAGCTAAGTAAGTTTTGTGCTCGGAATTTAATGGGGTAAAGTTCATACCTTCAATTTGTCGGAAACACATTTCTCCTCCTCGGCCATTCATCGTACTATGTACATATGTACATTTTTATCAGTAAAAAAAATCGTCGATACAGGTATCCAAACCGATATCGCATATTCCGTTCATGATATTACATATGCAGGCGAAAAAAAACAGCATGTACTAACAAATCGTGTTCCGTTTCGCACCTTAAAAAGAAAATCATCATGTCTAAGAAACTGCTTTGTGTACACAGGTAAGAAAGGCGAACCCCCAGTGCCTGGTGTGTACGCAAGAGACAGTAATATAGAAAATGAGCTGAGAAACACAGCGTGCTGGCCATGAAGCTCCATCCCACCAAAATGCGTAATGCTTACTGCGAAAAAAAAAATTGACACACCCGAAACTGCGAATGAAAATAAAATTTGTTGTTCAGCACCCACAGGAAAATGTCTCACCAAGCAAGCTGGAACACTGAAAAAATACACCGTTTGATGCGAATAAGGTGGCATGAATTCATTGCGATATTCGGAATACCTTCCGGAAAATAATATCTGCTCATATATCATGGATTCCCGATTCCTCACAAATGAACAGATGTCGGTAATGCTTCGGAAAAGAACGTTTCCATTCCCATTGCCTTTTGAACTGTAAATTTTTCGAATACCTGCCCCACTCCACCAAATTACTCGTCATAGCTCGACCAATCAATCGCTTTAGTGCGACACTCTCCACTACCTACATTTTACTAAATTCCCCTCATCATCCACCCATCACCAACCTTCATCGACATTGCCCCCCTGCATTGCACTGGTAGCTCATGTTTACAGCGTCTACCACCAGAGTAACCCATGTCGCCCACTTCTCAGACCCTCCCCCATCACCCTGCTACATCCTCCTCTTCGCCCTTTATTGCACCCATATACCAGCGTTTGAAAGGCTCGGGACCCAGTCTTCCGCATGTTGCTGCCATCGGTCGTCACCTGCTCGCCTTAAAGAACACAGTTTATTTTTCGTCTGGAGTTTTCGAAGATGTTTTTGGGTGCTGTCCCAGTGGGCAGAAAATAATTTCGGCCATCGTCGCATATGGGAAGCTACGCTCGTTTGCAGCCCTCTATACTGAAAAAATCTGGTATTTCTACAGAAGGAACTGCTGATGTACGGACACCACAAATTAAGGTACTTGTGCAAGACGAATTCCGGCCAGCGTGCAGCAGGACGAAGATATTCGCGACTGTCTACAATGCAGGGATTACTTTGATGGCTTCACCACTTCTGTTCCAGACACTTTTTTCATTCCCGCATGTGCTGCAAGGCGCGATATCGTGCAGCAGCAGTCGCCCCTGTAACAGCCTCCACCTAAGTCGCAAATTTGTCACCGACCATCACCTCCACTGTCCACAGCATCGAAGAGTCCAAAGAGTGAAAAACATGAACGACTCTGTAGACCAAGCCACCACCGACCTCATGCAGCTGATCACATCACGTCTCCGACCCAGCATCCGCTCCACCTGGCACCCACTCACCTCGACGACATGCGATGATTGGCTTCCGGCAAGTGAGAGCTCCACGCACACCACTATGCCTATAAATATTATCTTGCTTAGAACCTGACTTGCAAAAATGTGGGCATATAATAACTTAAGAAACAGACTCAATTGAAAAAAAATACGAGCTCTATGATTCATTGCTTACCTTTAAATGTACTTAAAATACAGACAGTCATATATTTGCTATGAATTTTTATAAACAAAATATACTATTTTGAATAGTAGCCTACTTTAAATTATCGTGATTGTGGGCATGTGCTAAACCAATAGTACACTGGTTATGCATAACACACACAAACAAANCCACCTGGCACCCACTCACCTCGACGACATGCGATGATTGGCTTCCGGCAAGTGAGAGCTCCACGCACACCACTATGCCTATAAATATTATCTTGCTTAGAACCTGACTTGCAAAAATGTGGGCATATAATAACTTAAGAAACAGACTCAACTGAAAAAAAATACGAGCTCTATGATTCATTGCGTACCTTTAAATGTACTTAAAATACAGACAGTCATATATTTGCTATGAATTTTTATAAACAAAATATACTATTTTGAATAGTACTTTAAATTATCGTGATTGTGGGCATGTGCTAAACCAATAGTACACTGGTTATGCATAACACACACAAACAAANCTACTTTAAATTATCGTGATTGTGGGCATGTGCTAAACCAATAGTACACTGGTTATGCATAACACACACAAACAAAGTTAAATATTGGTATGAAGAAATGTGCTATGACTGGGTGGCAGGGAGAGCGAGTTTATGACATACCATGATACTCGATTTTTATAATTTTGTAGGTCAAGGGGGTTAGGTTATGTAGGTGAAGGTCGATGAGGGAGGTGAAGGGAGGTGTGAGGTTATGTGGTTAGGTGAGGGGGATGAGAAAGGTGTGGTTTNGTGAAGGTCGATGAGGGAGGTGAAGGGAGGTGTGAGGTTATGTGGTTAGGTGAGGGGGATGAGAAAGGTGTGGTTTGAGAGGAGGGTTTTTGAGGGAGTTGGTGGACGATGGTGTAGTGGAGGGGTTGGCTGGCTAGGTGTAGAGGGGTGGAAGGGTGGNTGGTTTTTGAGGGAGTTGGTGGACGATGGTGTAGTGGAGGGGTTGGCTGGCTAGGTGTAGAGGGGTGGAAGGGTGGAGAAGAAAGAAGTGTGGTGTGGTTATGGTTTGATGAGTGGGGAATGTGGAAGTGGTGCGGACCGATGTGGTTTGAGGGGGAAAGGGTGGAGGGGTTGGAATGGTGGATTGAGAAGGGGAGGGGGTTATCGTAGACGGAGAGGGGGTTTGTGAGGGAGCGAGTGGTGTGGTGTGGGGTGTTGAGAATATGTGTAGTGGTGTGGGGTGAAGATGGGTTGTGGTGTGGGGTGAGGTTATGGGTGATGTGTTTGGTGATAGGATGGGTGGTGTGTGTTGAGGGCATTAATGATGGTGGGTGCTAATTTTTATAATGATTTTATAAAACACATTTTTTAATAAAATCATTTTTATTAACATTTTTTGTTCAACTAATTTCTAAGGATTTCGGAGGAGACGAAGATCCAACATGGCATCGAGTATTGGCTGTGACGCCTACCAAGATGGCGGACTGCACTGACCATCATAGCCGTCCTTGCTGTGATGCCTACCAATATGGTGGAAAAATCCTGAATCCTGATGCTTGATGGATTCCCCAAAACCGGCTTATATACTCTACTGATATGCTTAAAATCCTGCCTTAAACTTGTAGACGCATCAGTAGAAGGAATTTATGAGAAAACTGTTTATTTATGGGTAAAGAGCAGGTGCAATATGATTTAATCTTAGCCTGTTTGTCACGTAACTTGGTAGAGAACAATACTTTAGAAAAAAANTCTTAGCCTGTTTGTCACGTAACTTGGTAGAGAACAATACTTTAGAAAAAAATTGGATCACATGAATATGGGCGTATTCGCGTGGCTTTGAATCCTGCCATTAAAGTTTTTTGAGCAATTGCGTGAGGAAGTACTGTGGTTATTGTCTACGAAATGTTGATGAAATATCATCCGCACTGGACGGTAAAACATGATGGTTTTTCGACCAAGAATCTCAGGTAAAGTTAACTATCTTTCTCAGAGTGAAGAGGTTTGTGCGGATCTTAACATCGGCGTATTTGAAGCCGATAACTTTCACAGAAACCCGAAAAAACTTGTGTCAAATGGCTGGGAATTATAAGAATAGCGGGGCGGGAAAGAGAGCTTCAAAACTCAATTACCGTTATTATAATTTAGAGCAGGGACTAAAAAATGTGAGCCGTGATTATCAAGAAGCAAGTTAATCTGGTATTGTTTTGAAGATTTAAATCTTCTACAATATTGTGATCTAAATCTAAGAAATCTTTATTCTTTCATTTAACCATGAGGATTTCCTATTCCCCGACATTCTGAAACTCCTTCATGTATGAAATGCTGCTTAGCCTTTGCAGGCTTGGTTTAATTTGTAGTATGAGGTGTTGAAAATAAGAAATTTGGTGGTGCGTGCAGTACTTAAAGTCGGCATAGCAATTATTTCGTTATCACAACCAATAAGCTGTAGGCATTGGTTTTGCCTGTAGAAATAATAACCAATCAAAATATGGAATATTTACACCAGTGTAAAATAAGTAGAGGCCTACAAAATAAACGTAGTTTTTTGGAGAACATTCTATATTTTAAGCACCTGTATTTTTGTTGTACATTTTCCTCGGGCCATCCTTTACTTGACACATCCTGAATATATTTTTGAGACAATGAATAAATAAGGATCATAATGGTGTGCCCCAATCATATGCAGTCTTGTCAGAATGGGAATGGCTTCTCGACAAGACAGCAGCCAATGAAGTTACGACACATCCTCCAGTATTCACTGAGTTTTAAAATCAAGTGTGATGACAAATAATAACGCAAATTTTGAAAATCCCGTTAACAAGTTTCCCTTGGGGAATATTATTTGTCTTCCAACCTAACATTCTAGCTAGAGTACTGGCCAATAGTGACCATCTTGTGTGTCGTGAGCGTATTTGTGTGTGCTGCGTGTGCATTGGTTGAAATAAACACAGAGAAAAACAAAAAAAGGAGGCATAATGTAAGTAGATGCCAATTCTAATGCCATTATTACCAATGAAGCCATATTCTGCCTCTGTCAGATACCCTATTCTTTCCCACCATTCGTAGGAACAATATGGTCTTGGGCTGGAAAGTTGTTATGCGAGTTTCTTCATTGTTCTCATTATCATTTGGCCGAAACTTCTATCGTTCTAATAAAGTCGTTTGTTCAAAAATATGTTGATGCGGTGTGGTGGCTTGTGGGCTACGTAAATAAATATGTTTGTGAAGTAACATGACCATTCCATTTCGTTGTCACGCCATTTCTGCGGCATTGTTTTGTTAAGCGCATTTGCATAATCTTAGTGCTAATTTCCGATCGCAGGAGAGATGCCAGAATAAACGTCGCAACTTGCCTACAGTTCGCCGCTCCAGTAATGCTTCTCCCACGTTAGAGAGCAAATTGCGTCGCTCCTTATCTAAAGCTAGGCGAATTTCATTATTACACTAGGATTTAGCCGAGGTGTCGGGCTACACTCGTTTATTCATTGGCGAAAGGTGGTGTGTTTTCTTTCGCCTGGGTAGCACGTGATACGGTGACAATATTTCTTCCTGTTCGGTACAGGCTCGTCTTCCCGGGGCGTAATTAACAACATCGGACAGTTACAAAAATAACAGTGAAGCGTGCGTGATTGTAGTCTCGCCAATTTTATACTCTTTTATACTGACGCACAGTAAATTACAAGCAAGAATATTTCAAAATAAGAACGTCCAGCCTGATGGAACTCCGTTGACGCTGATACTTAAAGAGTTCTGAAGTTCGTAGTACAACAACACGCTGTGAAATTGTCTGTTTTAGGTTGGTACGTTCTCCCCACCTACAGCGAGAAAAATACGTTGCTTAGTTACCGATAGTAATTTCTTCATAACGATATATTTAACCCAGCAAGACCCAGTTTTCACAATTGTGCAAATTACGCACGTGTAGGTAATTTTTGGTCTGCGCTGCACACTGCGAAGGGGCAGTGACATTTCGCGAAAATATTTCGAGACAAGATTGAGCCCAAAGCACTGTAGGGTCATCCAGCTTCTTTGATTGGCTAAATAATGTTCTGACACGTATTAACCGTTTGCGTACGAATCACGAAGGTCCAGTGTCGGAGGAACTTAGTCCTGAGTGGCTTGGTCAAAGACGGACACGGCACCAGCAGCCAATTGGATATAACAACAGCTGAGGTGTGTAAATAGTATTGTGGAGTCTACTGTGTGCTCCGATTTTTACGCGAAAAGTCACTGTCCCTATCAATCACCAATGATCTTACCTGTGGGTTAATGGTTCGCAAACCGCCCTACTGGTCTAGGTCATAACTGGTTCATATAACTGGAGCTAAACATATAGCCTACATCTCATAGGTTGTGACAACGAAACAAGAGTACGGCAGGCGTCATTTACACTTTTGTTTGCAACACCTAAAACTCGTAAATTAAATTGGGACTCAGGGGTTTAAAAATTAAATAAATTTCGAATCGAACAACAAAATAAATAATACGTTAGGGGTTTAAAGCACTTGAAATTCTTATAATAAATCTGCATCGAATTAACCGCCGTGCCATTTCTTTTCTGCGTATTGTTCTGTGGTGAAATGCTGCGAGGAATGTGTGTTGTTGTTCGCGACTGTACGATCTCAGTGCGTGGACAAGGAACCAATACCACCGCGAAACTACAGAAAAGGTACACTCTAAAAATTGTTCAGCGATTTAAATCATCAAATTTACTTCACTAGATCTTCAGATAAGCTGTTATCTAGGAAACAGTAGACTCCACTGTTTATTCAGTGAATACCAGAAACTAAAATTATCAGTCGAATGTTATGATGGATCGCGGTGGTGTAGTGGCTAAACTACTTGCCTCCCACCAAGGTTTACATGTAAGAACCACCTAAGTTACAATTTAGTAGAACATGCTGGAATGAATCCCGTAGAAGTACATGCTGTATAAAATTTATAATTTAGGTTGTTAGACAAATTTGGGATGAAGAATTAAGGGGTAATAGTGAGATATAGGGTCAACAGTTTGAATACCAACCCGAGTTTTGGATAATTTTTTTATGAACTTTGTACGTGATGTTTTGTCCGTTTACATGCTTACACGTACCTGATACAAAGATTTATGCTATCTTAAAGTTCAGGTATCGCGTAGGGACATGATTTCGAGACCTGAAATTATAAAAATAAAATGTTTTTTTTTCTATCGGACTTAAAAAAAAGTGGTAATTTTTCCCAGTGTTCGTTGAATATTATAGGAATTTACATTAAAGGCGAAACGGAAGTTTTAGCCATAGGATATAGGAATCATAGTGAGTTAATAGGATTGCAAATCGATGACCCGAGCTTTTGAAGCCTTTTCAGCGATGTTTGTACATTTATTTGTTACTGTTTAGTATTAATGCGCACCTAATATAAGGATTTAAGTCATCTCCAAAGGTGATATACCGTTTAGGAATCTGAGTTTGAGACACATAATAATAACAAAATTATTAATTCATTTTCGGGCTTAGAAAAAATTTCAGAGACTGTGTCAGGAACTCATAATAAAGGCGAAACAGTGGTTTTTAGATATCAGATAATGGGGATAAGGGTAAGATAAGAAGTTCGCAATTCGATTAAAGACCCGAGATTTTGAAGCCTTTTTAGAAATGTTCTTATATTAATTTCTGACTCTTAAGTATTCTTGCGCAACGGATACAAAGTTTTCAGCAAATCACGAAGGTATTAAACCGTATGCCAAAGGTCGAGCATTGGAAGAGCGTTCGTTATAAAAAAAAGAATTATTATAGTATAAATAATAACTCCCAGACTGGGCATGCATTATACCTTGCAGAGTAGACGAGATTGTCCGGTCTATATGCGCTCCCTGTCTGATAATGTTGGTGTCATAAATAAATTCGTGTAAGGTTCTGAAATTGAATAATGACCAGAGTTTCAGAATGTGAACCTGGTCAATCGCATATGCTATATACAATAAAGTTAAATCACAGAAGTTTCGATAACTGCCTATTTTCTGAACACACATGCTCGTGCGAACAGGACACGTGGGTTATTTTTTCAGTGCGTGGACACGGCACGGAGGTTAACTCGGTGTGCTCCCATGTTTTCCAATTTACAAAACACGTTGGCTTTCGCTTTGGCTCGTTTTCGTTTCTCTTTACGTGTTTTCTCCCTGAACTCGACACTGTAAACATCCTGTTGACTGTCAACCCTCTTTCTGTGTGATTAACTGTCTGATATTTCGTCCAGAATATTCCTAAATTCATGATGTCATCTGCCGGAAAAATTTATTGGGTGGGGGGGGGAAAGTGACGGTTTTTTCTTAGCACTATATTGAGAGCACTGCTAATTTCCTGTTATTTTGTCATCAGATTCCTCCATACCCGAGTCGGTGTACTGGCCCGAGGGTTGCAATGGAGCTTAATGTTTGCAAAATCAAGGAAAAAAGATTTTTTTTCTTTGCATTTCAGTTACTTCGCAGGTGAGCTGTATTGATAAGTGGTGGTACTGGCCGAATTTGCATGGATACCAAAACAGTGGGGTGAGCATCCCACTCACCACAACACGCTTTCAGGGATGATCGGTGGTTGGGATGTATTGCAGTTTCTTGGATGATGAGTCTTGCATCTGCCAGGTGTCTGTGCGGATTGATAAATATTGGAATGATACCTGTGCCAGGTTTCCTTATTTAGTAAGCTCGTTTTGAGTTTCTGTGCGATGATGGGCACCTTGGTTTACACAGATGACTTTTTTGCATATGCATAGTCGAGGGGGAGAGGGATTAATTTAATATGTCTGAATTTTAATTGGTAGCGAGTTTGAAATCCTCCTACTTTACTAAGCAAGAGGGTGTGTCAGCAGAGAGTATAAGAAGCCTATAGCGATATTACCTGATGAATTTATGTGACTGGACGCAATTGTAAGATCTTTAAGGAATCGTCAATTTCGGCCTATTTTACCAGTGCATCTTCAGGGTCGCAATCACGTTAATGTTGTGAATGTACCTTTATAATGTTTGATTTCTTTCCGAAATATTTTCATCCATATGTTTTGCTTTTCTTTCGATTATGTCAGCTCATGTTTCTGCTCGGAGAATGAGTATACTTAGAGAAATGTTATTTTTGTAGAATATATGGATGGATTTTACACCCGCAAATAACTGGGATGTTCAAATAAAAAGTCCCTAGATGAATGCATTTTTATATAATATAAGGAATGATATAAAAAATGCTGTGGTTTTAAATAAATAATCTCTAAAGAAATTCATTTTTGTAGAACATTTGAAACGATGATACACTCACAAAATCTAGGAGTTTAGATGTAAAAATATTCACACACGAAAGTAAATCTGGAGCATTTATGTGACACTGTTATATAATTGTACAGATTTAGACTGCGCTTAACAGTGAGCACAAGTGAGTGAGACTTGGCGCGGATGGGGCTGTATCGGAATGACATGATGAAGGAAAAGAAATTATCGCATTTAAACCTAGCGACCAACAAGCTGCATGCGCACTTTTTTTCTCAATTATTAAAAATCTAAAGTGGCTTGCTGGTCTTCGAAGCCAGTTTATCATGGAAGGGGGACGAGTGGTCTAACCCACCGCATCGAAAAAACCATGTTTGAAATATGTGGAACTGCGTGGGAACGTAGATGTTAACAGCCAGGCCACTACATCAATTAAAACACAAATTTAACCCCTTCTTAATGATACTTCATTTCGTTCTGTTTTGACAGTTATGAGCTGGCAGAATGTTAAAAAAAAATGTCATAGTTGTGTGCTTCAACAGGCGGAATACATAGTTTGAAATAAATAAACCGCAAAAGTATGAAATAAAAAAATATGTTTATTTCCAAATAATTCAAATATAAGATATTTGCATTTCTCAAAATATTGCAGGAGTTTGATAATTTCAATCGAATCCTCTCATGTCGTTGCGCAGTGTAGCTGAAGTCTTGCTGCGTCAACAACGCTGTGAGCGAGATGTTGAGGAAGGTGTGGGTCCCGTGTCCATATTCCTCAGTCAGTTGTTAGCCTTCTTTATGTACACGATTCAGTCTGCAGTTTCATATTTACTTAGAAAAAATCTGTACTACACAACCATAAGGAAAAGCATGTACACCTTCTTCATATATGAGTCGCTTGTCATCGGGGCAACACAGAGCTGATTTATTTAGTCTCTGTCGACAGTACGTGCTGATGAGAGAGTATTGTGATCATGGTCGCATGCATTGTTTGTTGCTCATTTATAGAGACCCGAAAAAATCGCGAGTTCAATGACCTGCGAGCTAGACTCTACAGTCCTATGAACAAATATGCCGACATCAACTGCACATTGGTTGCTTGCTGTCATAGTGGAAGGTGACGATTGCATCAGCACTCTCCAGGATGTGTCAAATACGGCGTGGGCCAATGGATTAAGTTATATAAACGCATGTGTTTTGAATTCTAGCTTNTGTCAAATACGGCGTGGGCCAATGGATTAAGTTATATAAACGCATGTGTTTTGAATTCTAGCTTGTCCTAAAATAATTCCGCGAATTCTTCAGGTCTCTACTCATTTAACGTGCCTATATAATTCCGGAAATTCTTTATTATTTTCCACTACGCATTTCTGGATTAATTTAGAATTTTTTCTGAATTTTCCCTCGCATTTGTAAGAAACAGTTTTACCCGTAGTCCGACGAATACAGTCATGCTCGACCCATGGCACCCATCTTTGAATTTACCAACAACTTTCTTGTTGGTGGGCAAAAAAAACATGGATGGTTGGTCGGGTATCCGATCGTGTCGATTTCTGCGAGGAACCTCGCGTCCACGACCATGTCCTCGCAAAAGTCCCATGCTCGAACCTGATACAAGAACGAGTCGGTATCTGTATACAGGAGCTCGATGTCTTCGCCCATACCAGGCAGTCATCACGTCATAGTGGAACCTGCACATGAGTGTTTTCGAGAGGTCAAGCATTGTGAACCCCCACGTATACGGGCATGTCGAACAATATGGCTTCATGCTGCAGGTGGATCAAGGATAGTTTTTCTTCGTAAATTGTTCCGTCAAGAAATGTTGGTTTTGCCATGAGTTTCTTCAGTCGTTCCACTTTGCACAACAATTCAATTTTTTTTTTTNTCCGTCAAGAAATGTTGGTTTTGCCATGAGTTTCTTCAGTCGTTCCACTTTGCACAACAATTCAATTTTTTTTTTTTTGGCATTTTCTTTTATTTTGAATAGATTTACGGAAAGTTGCATTCTTGGCCAATTAAAAAAAATCTTTCTCGAAATCGTTGGTGGCTGCCTGATGTTCTGCAGTATTTAAATCAATGCAAAGTTTTAGGCATGCAGTCTGTTCGAATTGGAGGACACAGAGAATTTTCCTAAACTTCAATCTATGTTCAAGAGCCTNAGTTTTAGGCATGCAGTCTGTTCGAATTGGAGGACACAGAGAATTTTCCTAAACTTCAATCTATGTTCAAGAGCCTGTTTAAAGTTTTTTTATTGGCCGATGTAATGTTTCTTGTCTTCCAGGGTCGTTATGAGCTTTCGCTTTTTCGAGCCGGGCGGGCACTGGTTGAAGGGAAGATGAGTGTTGCGTTCATCTACGACTGCATTATTACTGAACATAAGTGTGCTCGTAACTTGCGGTACATAGCGTGTGATGAATCACGGTGTTCGACGTGCAGGGCCGCGAGATACTCATACCCGCCTCTAGGATGTAACTCGTCGCCCCGTCGTCAGACATGGACATTACGTTGATATTGGTGTCGGACCATTTGAAATTTCGTATTGGTAAAGGTAGCGACATGGCCAAGCCGTACAGCTTGTTTGCATCGAGATATTACAGGAAGGTGGAAGGCTTTCTTGGATCATATGTTTCCGGCATGTAAGTGTTGTTGGCCACCGCATGACACATCATGCACTGGGCCATGCCACCCCGAATCCCTTCCTCAACGAACATATGAATGTCGTAATCTGTAAGTAGCTCTTGCTCGACCCCCATCATTTGCAACATGGCATCGAAAGCGAGCCCTGGTACATTGACATAATGTGCACAGTTCAATCGATGTGTAGAAATACACAAATTTATGAATTTTCATACACATCTGGCAGAATTAGCAATTTACAATTCTGAACATTCCTTTAGACTAGTACATCCAAACTCTTGCATGCTATCTGGGCGCAAGCGTTTTTTTTTGTTGCTGATCCAAGAGACCATCAGCCTGTTGTTATAAGCCTCTTTCAGAGGCAGTTGCTCGTCGTCCAGCTTCTCCCAGCTGTCGACACAATCACAGGGAAGATGCCTTTTTACGTGACGAGAGGCAATTGGCTGGCACTGAAGAACTTTGCGGTGTTGATAAATTGATTTCGAGGCAATTACTCTTCCAGAATGTGTCTACAAAATGTATAGAAAATCTGTTTCCAAGTTGCTTTTGAAATGTGATATTTGTTTTGCCCGTGTGTGGAATTATGTAGAAGTTTTTTGTATCGTGGCTTAACTGTATTACAATAAATTTCTCATTTTCTAGATTATGGAAGAATACAACCAGTTTCTTCGGTCTTACGAGCAGCAAATTGCAGCTGGTGAAAGCGGGCCCGATGTACCACTCGATGAAGTGGTCGTGGTCCCTCACATTGTAAATTTCGTGTGTGAATGGAGCATTGCACTAGCAGAAACATGTCACTCTGGCATAGCTGGTGTTTACTGTGGGGGTGAGTGGCTCTGTCAGCTTCGATGTGGCAAACATATATTTTACTTTTTTCCCAATATCTACAGTCACCTCCATGAACTTTTTCTCTCCATCTTCCCCCGTGTATAATATAGAGTCCTGGCTTAGCGTGGATGCTAGTACTGCAGGAATGGCGTCGTTGTCCACGTGGACGTACATGAAGAAGCTGTACGCCTCGTGCTTCTGGTAGGCGTATGTGTAGGAGCTACTGGGGTCCGGCTCGCAGGTGTGAATCGGTTTCAGAATGGCCTCAAAATCTGCATAGACAACGATTGGTATTTTATCAATGGTGTGATAGTTCTTAAATTTTAATACTGGTGGCCTACCATCCTTCCCCAGCTGTGGCATTTCGATTCTGGCTGGGGCATTTTCTTTGAAATACTGTTTTTTGTGTTTTCCAGGCACTTCTGTCCTGTTTGTCTGGATTTCCTCACCTGGTCGTCATAATATGTGAAGCACCGCTTGCATATATGGGGGCTGTCAGCTGCGATCTCACAAAATGCTCGAAATTTTTTACATTCCAATAGTGGGCATTCACATCTTCGGCTGTCACGAGCAAAAGGTCAAAATGATCTGGCCTCTCTTTTTTTGTCACATGCACGGGCACAATCTTCTCCTAGGCATAGCGTGAGTAAACACTGACCGAAAACACAGGGTTGTTATTCTTGGAAATTTTGATTTGCCTCAGCATCGTAGAAAACTATAGCTCTGAAAAAAAAAATTTGTTTCCAATCCGTGAGAGCAGTGGTCAATTCGCTCAGGGTTCCAGCCTTCCACGTAATGCGCCCGAATGGCCAATTTAAAGCACATATGGTCACTGGTGTTTTGTGGGTTAGTCACGGCCTTCCTGTTCTTGATTCCTGCAGGCAGCTCGATGTACGATGATACGCGAAGGGGGTCCGTCTTGTTTACGCGCAGCTGCAGGTGGTTGACTGGCGACAGTGTCCACCCTGAGCTACGTTCTTTGTATGCTTCTACCTCTTCGCGTGTTTTTCCTATACAGATTGTCACAAACTTCTCGATTTCAACAGTCTCATACATGGGTACATTAAGAGTCTTGAATGCTCTTTTATCTGTACCTTCGTCGAAAGGATTCGATTTCGTATGTTCACACTCTAACCGCAAATTGAATTTAATTGGGCCCTGCTGCCGTACTTCTTTGGTGAGTCGCTCGACGATATTTATGGTCATGTAAGCCAAAAATGTACTACTATCTTTGGATGAGCCATCCTCGTTTAGAGCGATATATGTCTTTAAATTACGCTTGAAAATGGTTTCGGCTTCCGCGAAACCATTAGCTTTAGCCTTCCCAGACCCTGCCATTATTCTTGGATGTGGCTGACGCTCACATGATGATGAAGTATCTTTTCGATATATTGGTTTTAATGACAATGGAGACTTTACACGACGAATTTTGGCAGGCGAAGGACCTGTAAACTGACATGTTTTCACATGTCTCTGCAGACTACAGCTTCTAACGAATGCTGTGTCGCAATTTCCACACTTGCATGTCATTCTTGCCTTCGAGCATCGTGGATGAACGTGAAGGTTTTATTGCAAAAGCGATGCGGTTAACGATGTAATGACCCAGTAGATGGCACCGATGTAATTGAAGATGCTTTCGAGGGTAACGCGAATAGCATCGATGCCGACGATGGCGATGTAGGCAGCTCATCTGCGACCAGCGATCGTACAGCCAAAGACGAAGTCGGATGCTGCTCGCAGGCACGCCATTAAACGCACGCTTCATCTTGATCTCTGCAGGATAAATAAAAAAAATCGTTTATATGATAATTTAATGTTGTAACGTTTCTGCACCATCCAATGTGGAATACACTCGTAATTAAAAGCACGCTCCAATAATTTCCTACAAAATTTAATGGAAGAGTCGAACATAAAATAAAGCTTAACGAACTTAACGCTAAAAAGGCTACGAGAGGGAAAACTATCTATCACCTTTCGCATCAGACGAAGAACTGAGGCGATGCGCGAATCTGCTCGTCTTATGTACATCTAGAGCCCGAGATACCACGTGACTAACAGATAATCACGAGCGAGAAATGTGACGTCATCGTTCTTTCCTTATCAGCGCACTCAAGGAGAAAATGCTGAAAACACGAGTTACCAGAGCGCTCCACGACGAAATGATGGAGACTATAGCAACTGCACCATAAATTAAGGAATGAAATTGAGGAATATATTTGGGAATGAAATAGAGGAATAACAAATGTGTTAGGCTCCGCATAATTTAACACATAAAGTTTGTTTTTAATTAAAAAATAGTAACATGAGCAAAAAAATTCCACCTTTTGACATAACCTATGCCTATAAAGCCAATATGGCTACCAGAAACAAACATGACCGTGAAGAATTACTGGGCGTAACTACCGAGCACATTTGGGTACGTTCGAAAAAAACCCGAGCCGACGGTTTACTAGCACCTCCTGAGTCTAGCCGAAGATTGCCGAGCTGGTCCGAGTAGAGCCGAAACCTCCCAGCCANATTCACCTTTTGACATAACCTATGCCTATAAAGCCAATATGGCTACCAGAAACAAACATGACCGTGAAGAATTACTGGGCGTAACTACCGAGCACATTTGGGTACGTTCGAAAAAAACCCGAGCTGACGGTTTACTAGCACCTCCTGAGTCTAGCCGAAGATTGCCGAGCTGGTCCGAGTAGAGCCGAAACCTCCCAGCCACCCAGCCGCGCAGCTCTCATTTAAATACATTGCAATGTAATCGGCTGTATANCACCCAGCCGCGCAGCTCTCATTTAAATACATTGCAATGTAATCGGCTGTATAATTCTACTGTAGGCGTACAAATTCGCACGCACAGCTGCGTGAAGTTCTGAAACAGAACATTTGTTTGACTGGCTAATGACTGATATCCTGCGAAAGATTCCGTATTGGCCAGGTTGCCGGCTGGCATAACTTTATATTACCGGCCACTGATTGTGTTACTTCAGAAGTGTCGTTTTATGCATCAGTAGAAAGCATGTCAAAACAATATTTTCGGCGTTCCACGTGTCAATATAAAATTTACTGCAAGGATGTAAGTTGCTCAATTACATAATTTTATCACACGTAATTTTAGTTTTAAAAGTAAGTAGCTCAACTTTCATGTTAAGTTAGTCTCCGAGTAACTATCCCCGTAATCAAAAATTTTTTTCGACGCAAAAATGTTTTCTGTTACAAATCTCGCGTGTCTATAATAGTCAGTTTTTGTAAATAATTTCATATAATGTGTTCTCGACTGCAAAATTTTAGTTTCAAAATTTCACTCCTGCTAAACGTCGACATGTATACTTTTTCTTACTTTCAACATAAATTTATCACCACGTTGGTTAACCTAATATTATTTAAAATCAATTTTGTAAAGTTCACTTACCCACTACATAACGCAACATAAAGATATTTATCTTTCTGAAGATATTTTGAAACATATCGTACCCTGTATTGGGTAATTATTATTTTCGTAATAAGCGTGGTTCTGAATCACCTTTATTGACCTTAAACGTTTTACAGCAAAACACTTATTTTATTTTATACGCACAATGCATCACTATGTTTTTCGTAAAGAATGACATTATGATTGTTTTCTATTGATTTGGGTGGCTGTTAACAGCGAGTTCTTGAGAACCGATGAGGGTAAAATGAGATGAGAACGGAGCAGCGCCGGAATGAAAGAGCGGGGGGGGGAGGGAAATCCCNAAACCGAGTTGAATATAGTTTTTTCCTTCTGGTTTTCGGGCGGAGTTGAGGAAAAGGGGCGCCCGCCCTGGGCCACGACACGCCTGATTCACCTCCTTCGCGGACCCAAGCCTGTGTTTTTGTTGTCAGAGAACAACACCGCTTCCCGGTGATATTTCACTCCCCGTTCATTCATTATCATACCGAGAAATGAACTTCAACTACCGATCGGCAGTTCCGCGGGTCCGGCGACGTAGCGTGTAATTATTTCCGCCCCTTGAACCGCGCAAATAACTGCTTTTAAATCTCATCATAATCAGAGCTGTCTCTCGCCGTTCCCGCGGCTTTGACTCTCCGGGCGATGACTCTCCGCGCAAATCAACCGTGACGAGAACTTGGGAAAGCAACGCAGGCTTAACTGCACTGCGTTCGGGTTTTATGTGACTTTAACTACGTCATATACGGCGATTTTTTTTTATGTGAGTCCATTAATTGCTTTTCGATGTCTTTAGAAAGATGGGCTGTAATGATCGTGGTTATATCTGCGTGCGTGTGTCTCCCCAACCTAATTAACTTCTTAACAGCCGAACAGATTGTAATAAAATTTTGTAGGCACGTCATTGAACGATCTTCACAAAACAACCTTTAATAAAAGTAATTAAATTGCTTGATTTAGAAAACACTTGTCTCTAAAATAGCAAAAGTTTCAGAAGGGGAAATAAGTATTTCTTAGGAAAATAAAACACCAATATAGGGAATTATTTTTTGTACGTAAGTACTACACAGTGGTAGATATACTTCCATACATTCATATCTATAACAAGTGCTTTCTCGAATAAATTATCAACACGATGGGTTATCTAAATGAACGCTGAGAATAAATACAGTGTGTGATGTTACACGCAATGGAATCATGTTCTGCATGACAAAAAGTTGAATTCCTGCATAGTAAGTAAAGTGTGTACATGTCGCTTTTCTTTTATGGGAGTTTCAAGTTTGGGGATTTTATGTGAAGTTACAGTTTAATGGCTTAAATAAATGTGTTCCTACCGAAATATTTTTTTCTGAGATAAAAGGACTTAAAAATTAATACAACGACGAAATATTATCGGTATTAGGAAAAAACATCAATGGAAGCAAGGATTACCTTGTCTTACTGTCTTTAACATTACCGTGTTTTTAGAATGATAATAATAAATTTGTTCTTATCTTCTGCATAGGCCTAAATGTATTCACGACTATTACGTTGGCCACTCACACATTTAATTGAAAAATAATATTACTGGTTCTTCACCGGACAAGTATTGTTCAAACTTCNTTACGTTGGCCACTCACACATTTAATTGAAAAATAATATTACTGGTTCTTCACCGGACAAGTATTGTTCAAACTTCTTCAAATCATCCTTTTTTGCCTTTTTTAAAGGAAAAGATGTTTTGATACGTCAGTGCTGAAGGATAAGATGCAATTTCAATGAAATTCAAGTTCAATATGTGTCCAACTAACCCATCAGGGTAGATAGCCTGTTTGCTTAAACAGTCCCTACGTGTTCTTCGGAATATTTATTTTCATGAATTCTGAAATATAGTTATATTTATTATTATGTATTTATACATTTCTGGAGGAGCAAATTTCTCAGTATACGAGCGTAGAAGTATTAAACTCTTAACTTATTATCCCGAATATACTCGTCCATCTATGACGTGTTGCAAAGTATGTAAAGTTGTGGTCAGTGCTGTACAAGGTCAGAAACTTCCGCCAATAGAGACAATGTCCTTTTCCTGGTCAATGCCATTGGCTGCAGCTAGCACAACAAAATGTTATTGTTGGTTTCTGCTTGTGCCATAGACAAACAGAAATCATTTCCATAGGTCTCATAGTGTAAGTTATTACTAGAGGCCAAGAAGTTTCACGGATTCATTTGGCAGCACACTAGACTCCGCGATCTCTTGTGTACTCAAGCCTCAGTTAGCTGTTCATTGGATTATGATCCAACTTCACCCCAGGCCACGTAGCATGGGAACCGGTAGTTGTTTTCTTACAGGTCGCGAAAATATTTCGAGACAAGATACAGCCCAAAGTACTGTAGGGTCTTCCAGCTTCTTTGATTGGCTAAAAAAATGTTCTGGCACGTGTTAACCATGCGCACGAATCACAAAGGTTCATTTTCAGAGTTACTTAGTCCTGAGTGGCTTCGTCAAAGACGGACATGGCACCAGCAGCCTATGAAGGTATAACAACAGCCGAGGTGTGTATATAGTATTGAAGTCTACTGAGTGCTCCGATTTTTACGCGAAAAGTCACCGGCCCTACAGGTAAGTTATTGGCTCTAATTCTTCCAGGGCGTGGCTTACAAATATATATACAATTGAAGAAGGAAGTCAAATGCACATAGTTTGAAGTCTAGCATGTCCTCAATTAAATTCGCAAAAATTTCCGGGTCTCTATTTGTTACAAAAANAATGCACATAGTTTGAAGTCTAGCATGTCCTCAATTAAATTCGCAAAAATTTCCGGGTCTCTATTTGTTACAAAAAATTCGTAAGTAATTGCCTGGCCAAAAGTTTCCTCTTTTGCAACTCCTGGAACAAAAATTTAATTTTTAATTTAATGGGTTAATCAGAGACGTATCAATCCGCGTTCATTATGTTTATGACGATGTTATGTGCCATATTTATTAACAAATGATTATAAATAAGGCCACCTGTTTTTCGCAAAAAGATTTACGCGAATTCTATNTATGTGCCATATTTATTAACAAATGATTATAAATAAGGCCACCTGTTTTTCGCAAAAAGATTTACGCGAATTCTATGGCATACGCACACTTTTCCTTTGGTTATTGGCCACGTATCTTTGTCGGGAGACAGTTCCTTACCTGACTGGGCCAATCAGAATTAGGCAACTTCAACACTGAGCCTCCGTTATTTGCGGGCAGACAACTGCAATGCGTGGCAGTTAAAATCACCCAATCACAAAAGTGGATCTGAGCTAGCTCAATTGTTACGGAGTAAAAGTAATCCTGAACTCTTTTCGCGAAAAACAGGTCGCCCTTGTCACAATTCTATCCTACTTTCCGAATGGAAATAGCGCTTAATGGATGACCTTCATGTTAATGTGACCGTTTGTTTATGTGTGTTGGTGTGGGTGTCTCCAAAAGCTTTTCAAACCATGCACTGATTCTCACGAATACCGGTAAACTTATAATAGACACTGAACAATAGGACACCTTACCTTTAAATTTCCAAACATGCCTGATTGTCATTTTTTTCTAAATGGCAGCATTTTTAATGTTTGGCTACTATGCCATAACTCAGGAACTATAGAAACGATTTGAACCAAAATTGGCATGTTATCTGTCCATATTTATCAGTAACAAATTCTCATACTCAGAGTTCTCATTGTCGGCCTATGTTCTGTCATCATGCCACCTAAAATCTAACGCTGTTATATCATATCTGGGAAAATACTCAACCAATTCCCGCCATGGCACAGCGGTGGCTGAGCGGTTAGCCTGCTCGCCTCCCACCAAGGCGAACCGGGTTCAATCCCCGGCCGGGCCACTCCCGNGCTGAGCGGTTAGCCTGCTCGCCTCCCACCAAGGCGAACCGGGTTCAATCCCCGGCCGGGCCACTCCCGGATCTTCGCAAGTGGGAATAGTGCCAGACGACGCCGCTGGTTGGCGGGTTTTCTCGGGGATCTCCCGTTTCCCCCACCCTTGCATCCCGGCGCTGCTCCATTATTACCTCATTTCACCCTCATCGGCTCTCAAGACCTCGCTGTTAGGAGCCACCCAAATATCTTAACTCAATTTCCGCCATATTAGGCATACATGTAATAATATTACAACCCACCCCAAACATATGTAATTTTAGTATATCACGGAATTATTTCCAAAGTGTCGAAAGTTTAAATATTTTAATCTATAGTACCATAACCATAAAGCACTCGACTAAAAAAAAATCTTGGTAAGCTCAAAGTACCTATGGGTCAAATTACTAATTAACTGTCTCCTTTGCCAGTCACTTGTGTGATAGTGCCACCTTAATTTAAATATATTTGTAGAGGTCCTCCGGAAAAATTTAAAAGTTAGCCGCCAAATTTTGAACATAACTAGTAGTGTGCTATACCACTGTAGCCATATATAATTTCGGAATATAGTGCACATATTTTTTAAATTGCGGTGGTATGAATATTTTGTTCAATATTTCATATCTACCTATCAATTAGACTTTTTTTTTCAAGGCAATTCGATATGCTGGCAACACCTTTATTACAGTTAAAATAAAATATTGATATATTTTCCCGTCAGTCATAACACAGTGTCACCTTCTCAATGCCATAAATAAACATACAATATGGCCTGTCAAAAGCTGCACGAATCAAGTAATTTAAATAGGGTATTTCCCCTTATTTTACAAATGTTTAACTTGTTGCAATTTGTACTGTAATTGATACGCGTGGAAAAATTTAACCGACCAGAATCCAGCTTGGCATGCTGACTGTTTCATCGTGTTTGTTGAGTAAACGAAATTGATAACTTCTTCACTGTTTAATGATGGAACATGCAACTCGAAAATTAAATTTATATATAAATAAAATATTTGTTAGTTGTTAGCCGATCCCCAGCACATCTGCGCGATCGGTACAACGGAAAGCCACTCGAGTGAAGAAGTTTGCGTGGCTCTTAACATCGGGGGTGTCGTAAGTGAATGAGGGTGAACCGAGGTGAGTATGGAGCACATACTTGCTGAAAGCACCTTAGGTAGACGCTGCCGTATTCAAAGAATTTTGCAAACAGCCGTGGCAAAAGAACGCCAATACGACGCCAGCTATGAGGAGGCACAAACGTGGTGCTACGGGAACAAAACCAGCTATCTCTAGAGACGTGCAAAATTCACGTCATTGTTCGACGACCCACCAGACCTCGCCGTCCTATGTGCACTCGAGTCGACGTCATCCGTTTATTGTCTCCTGCAAAAGTGAGCACCGATATTCCCTATTGACTTGCTATGATGCGATTGGGCCATCTCGTCGTTAATTGTTTCCGGTTGGTTGAAGGCCGCCCCGGGACGTCAAATCAACTGCAGTCCAATGGCAAAAGACAATACAAGCACGCGCGTGTTTGAAATCGACTCTTTATTCCATTAATGACGACCATTTTGCAGATCTTTAGCTCTCAGGATAAGATGCGTTCCAAAACACTTTAGTTCGAAACCACTTTCGTGATTGGATCATTTGAAGAGTTACGTATCGTATCTGTCTGCTCCGCGAAACACGGACGGTTAGTGTCGGGGAAACTAAATTCTGATTAGTCCACTCGCGCGACAGGCTCCGTGCACGTAAAGACAAGCCGCCAAGCAAAACGGAACGCTGCAATTGTGCACGTAGAATATTGAAGTCTAGCTTCCGTGTGAATATTTTTGCGGAAAACAGGTTGCCATAGCTATCAGTAGGGCCACTGACTTTCCGCGTAAAAATCGGAGCACACAGTAGACTCCAATACTATATACACACCTCAGCTGTTGTTATACATCCATTGGCTGCTGGTGCCGTGTCCATCTTTGACCAAGCCACTCAGGACTAAGTAACTCCGACACTGAACCTTCATGATTCGTGCGCAAATGGTTAACCCGGGCCAGAACCTTTTTTAGCCAATCAAAGAAGATGGACGACCCTACAGTGCTTTCGATTGTATCATGTCCCGAAATATTTTCGCGAAATGTCACTGCCCCTAGCTATCAGCACTTTCGCCACGAGGCGGAAGGCCAACAAGGACAAGTTTATAACACAGAATCGTTAATAAAGGCACACCTCATCCCGATCTGTCTGCAGCCAGCCACCGAGACGAGAATATGGCTGACCTGGCTGCAGCGCATCGTGCACGACCACCGTATCCGTGGTGACTAGAAACCCTATAATCTACACGATCAAACAGCAACCCTCTACACTATACATCATATACTCACTCAAGCAGATCTAATTTTCCCATTCACCGCTACCACAATCGCCTGATCAACTCGGTCAAACGGAGTGAAGCCATCAGAGTGTTAAATGTTTACTATTGCAGCGGAGTCATGTATGGCGTGTCGGGTGAACGGAGGTACAACTACACACATGAAGCTGATATAAACTTATATGACTACTAGTCTGTATNTATGGCGTGTCGGGTGAACGGAGGTACAACTACACACATGAAGCTGATATAAACTTATATGACTACTAGTCTGTATGAAAATTAAAAGGCGAAATGATAGCGTATCTAGGAATGACTAGGGACATGCAAAATTCGCGTTATTATTAGAGACCTGAATCATTCGCGAGTTCGATGACCTGCAGGCTAGACTGCACATTTGTAAGTACACGCATGCCGATATTAACTGCACATTGGTTGTCTGCTGTCTCAGTGGAAGGCGACGATTGGGCCAGCGTTCTCTAAAAGGTGTCAAACACCGTGTGGACCAATGGCTAAGGTTATCTAAACACACGTGTTTTGAATTCTAGCTTGTCTCAAAATAATGAATTAGCGAATTCTTCAGGTCTCTAGTTATTATGTTATAAGTTATTAGTTATCATGTTAAACTTCACACTACTGTATATGCTCGTAATGACGTAGTTTCTCCGCTGGCAGCATCATATGCATTGTATAAAATACGTGTAATTTTTACTACGAAACTGTTTGTAATTTCCCAAATGCTTGTAACAGTACAAAGATTTATCTTGTAAAATTACTCGTTTGTAAAACTATAAGGNGGTCTCTAGTTATTATGTTATAAGTTATTAGTTATCATGTTAAACTTCACACTACTGTATATGCTCGTAATGACGTCGTTTCTCCGCTGGCAGCATCATATGCATTGTATAAAATACGTGTAATTTTTACTACGAAACAGTTTGTAATTTCCCAAATGCTTGTAACAGTACAAAGATTTATCTTGTAAAATTACTCGTTTGTAAAACTATAAGGGTTGTGTTTGTAATAGACCTTGAGAAATGTTTGTTCTTTACTGACCTGTATCCACGAGCTTTGGCAAAATGGCGGACACTCGACAACGTAAAACCATATATAGCTGTTTGTGCAAAAACTATGTTTGATGTAAAGTGTAGTTGCTCGCAAAAAGAAATACATTGCAGGTTGTGATAACGTAGAACAACATAAAACAACTAAATTAATCTCAATAAAACTAAAATTTCAATAAAATATGAGCGCATTACTCATTAACTGTTAATGTTTCCTAGATACACAGAAAACTTAGAATTAAATAAATGTATCTTTCTTATTCAAATAACTTCCGTAATGTTGTGTAGGTACTTGAAGCTGTGTTTAATATGAAAATATGTGTTTAGCTCATAAGTCAAGCTGGTCTTGTGGTTAAGGGTGTGGGCTGATAATACAAAGGATGTGAGTAATAGTCTCCGTGCTGGTGAAGGTTATTTATTTTGTCAATTACATTTTGGAAAAATTTTTAATTTTTTTTTGTCATTTATTTGTCACTTTTTTTTTCTATAAGAAAAATAATATTTTCATGTACGCTTTCCAATAATGNAATACAAAGGATGTGAGTAATAGTCTCCGTGCTGGTGAAGGTTATTTATTTTGTCAATTACATTTTGGAAAAATTTTAAAATTTTTTTTTTTTGTCATTTATTTGTCACTTTTTTTTTCTATAAGAAAAATAATATTTTCATGTACGCTTTCCAATAATGCAAGATGGAATACAAGGAAATGATTTGTAATATTACAAATATATGTTTTGCAGATTTTACAAGAAAACTGTCTGTAGTTTCACAAAGCATTTTCTTAGCAAATGGGTATCCAAGGATTTTTCTTCTTTAAGTAAAACAGATTGTTAAGTGTGTACGTGAAGTCACTACCTTTCTGGGTGAACTGCACGTGATTAAGGCACACGATGGTGAAGTGTTAACTATTGGTGGAGAGTTATNGCACACGATGGTGAAGTGTTAACTATTGGCGGAGAGTTACCCAGGGCGTGTCAAATAAACTATGGTCCAATGACAAACGTATTGAACAAACACATGTATTAAAAGTTTCACGTGTCCCCAAATAATAACCCGGATTTTGCTGGTCTCTAGTAATGACAACCATCCTATGGAGACGAGTTAGCAGAACATCGGAGTGTTGGTCTACCTCATGAATATAAATATTAATTAAAATGAGGCACTAATCTAAAATAATGTTTCTCCGTAAGTTATAGTAAATGTAAGTATATAACATTGCTGTAAATCTAATGTACCTAAAAATATTATTGTTTCATACTTTTTTATCTTGCGCGTTGTGATTATTCTTCTAACCAACTCAAAACTTAAAATACGAAACGTGTGGTTTGGAGATATAGCCTTATCAAACCACAACAATATCAGTGGGACAAGAAAATAAGTGCTTGAAATCTACGCTTTCCCTGAATGAATTTTTGAAAAACTCGGAGCTTTACTCATAGCTTTTCACGTTTTTAATAGCCAGGGAGGATTAAACTGGGACTAGACACATAAGGTCTCTCCAATCCCCTCTGCAATTATCGGCTTCTCATTCATACGCCTCATCCCCAAAACTCCGACCCTCCTGATTTCGAGGGGCGGTAGTATGGCTGCACAATTGCACGTGTAGAACAGCACTGGGGCAGATAAAAACTTGGCAGGCGGCTTCCAACTGCCCCAAACATAGAAAACCTGTTTTTTTCCAGTGCTTTGCGAGAGGATCACACTTTCCCTGCTTCACATCCAAGCCAGGGCGGCTTTTTCTACCTCCAACAACACGATAAACCCTCGTAGGGACTTATCACGGCATGTCAAAGTGGTAAACTCTCCTCTTCAGAACCTACGCTGAAAAAAAATTTCACTAAATTCTCTCAACGGGAATGGAAGGTTTAGAGCTATATGTACTGTGGAAGATTCGCTACAAATCAAACTGCAGATAAATATAAATACCACAATAAAAATGTGGGAACTTCCGTACGCGCTTGGCTCCCTCCTAAACAAATGTAGTAAAGATAACGGGGATGAATGGAAAACAAATTTACCGGTCAAGCTTTCTCAATATGCTTGTGCTATGGGAATGTGCATTTGAGAACAATTTCTTAGTGTAGTGGATGTATGAGTGAAGAGATCTGGGCGGCCTCTAACAGCGAAGTCTTGAGAGCTGATTCTTAAAGTGTACACTGAGAAAAAGATTTGGTCGTATGAACCAAATCTTTGTACTCGTAACCCATCTAGACTGGTAATATGTTGAAAGCAGCCAGACTGGTTGTCGGTGCCATCCAAATGTTGTTAATTTAGAAAGTAACTACCACAGACCTGTCTGTTATGGTCTTGTCTGTAATTGTTTTTGCAATTTTGAACTTAGTCGCTATCACATAGCGTTCCGCTCCTTCCACAGAACACACAGTTCGTTTAACAGAATAACTGCAAAAATATTTGGATTGGTTCCACAACAAACGTAACTGTAATAAATTAACAGAATATTATGTTGCTGGTACAGAAGTTTGTTAACTGCTACACTAAAGCCCTTTTGGCAGAACTGTTGTGTTGTCACTTCTCTACTGAATTTTTTTTTCAGTGTTGCTGCAGTGCTCTAAAGTAGAAAGTTCGGCATATTTTGGTATAGTGCATATCAAGGTGAATGTAGATATTCTCTGGGCCCAGCTCTTGGATACTGCGAGTATATAAACCGGCTGAATAAAACATGTTTTAACCTCAGTAGGCTAACCTTCATCAATCTTTGAAAGTGACACCGATGTTTGTGGTTTTGTTGTAGTCGAAATCAATATATAGGGAAACCTGAATTTAGCGAAAAAAAATTCACGACAAGTTGTATTTAATTACACTTAAGCACATATCTCCTTTCTTGATTGGACGATGTAGGTGTTAAACGTCTTAGGTGTCTGGCCGAGAATCACATACGTACAGTATCAGAATTACCACATTCCAATTGACCATCAAGTAAGACAAGTCTTCTTTCAAAGACAAGCTGCCAATAAGAAAAATAAAACGGCTGGTGTGCCCGTAGGGTATTGAAATCTAGCACGTGTGAAATTTTTTTCGCATAATTCGGGTGTCCCTATGACAATAAACGAACAAATTTATGCAAGTAAGGTGGGAAATTGTTGAAACTGGATTATAAGTAGTTGTTGTCCACAAAAAAGCAAGATACAGCTGCAAGTGAACCTGATGAAATAATTATACTTCTGATTTAAAAATCTAAACTGTAACATCGGGGTTCACATGCAGTGACTTTTTGTTTGAAGTGAGTGCTTAATGAGTGGTAAAGGGGGGTAAAGTCTCAAACTTGGTGTTAAAAAGCCACGTTCCTTTTAATTTTATCACACACTCTTTCTCACGCACTTTTTTTTTCTGTGCATTCATGTTAATGCGTGCGATTACAAGCCAATGTAACTCTTACTCTCGTGTAGGCCAAGTTATGCATTAACATGAATTTAAATATCTGAGAAAACCCAAAATTGAATATTGCTTGCAAAGGAAATGTAAAACACTTTAAGAAGCGTCTTTCAAATAAAACATTTTACACTAAATATTAAAACTTTTTAAAAAATATTATTAAGTTTTCCACCAGTACAGATATACTTATTGCAAGTAGGGTCAGCAGCATGTTTCCCAAGTGGTTAGAAATTCGGAAAATACTATACATTCCTTCTCAGCCAATTTAAACACTGGTTCTCATACCGAAGTTAGTTTACGTTCTGGGGAATGTATATCTTACTTGTACAATTTTAAATAAAATAACAGTTTCTATTGAAATATTGCTGTTCAAGTTTATTTAAATGCGTATATATATACTTATATAATTGAAAGTAGTTTACCGTAATTTATAAATAGTTATTACAAATTGAAGTCATTTCCGACAACTAGAGGTTTTGTGAATTCGCCAAACTCTGTAATTGACATAATTAAAACTGCTCCAAATAAACGAATTTGACTGCAGATCTATTGAAACTGCTCCACCTGACCCAGTAAGATTATAGTGATAATTGTATTTGCTGGCGTTGATTAAACAATGATTTCTACGGATTCCTCAATAATTGCACTGCCCTGGCAGTAAAACATCAGTTCATTCCAATGATTCGGCAGCAGATCAATAGCTTATTAACTGAAAATCCAGTAAAATAATTCTACTTATTAAAATCACTGATACATATATAGATTTCATGCGTCAGGCTATATTTTTCAGTCATTGACACATTCATTTTCTACTTCCTCGAGGAACAGTCATTGTATTTTTCGCGAAAAGATTCATGCTCATGCTATACTTCAATATCCTATGTACACAACCAAAATTTTCTTTTGGTTATTGGCCGAGCGTCTACGTGAGAAGACATGTTCTTATTTGACTGGGCCGATCAGAATAAAGTACCCCGATATTGAACGTCCATGATTCTCGGGCAGAAACTAGAAGCACGTGACATTTAAAACCATTCAACCAATAAACTGCACATGAACTTAAGTGTTTTGGAGTACAGTTGGCCTTAAAATCTTTTCGCGAAAAAAAATACATGCCCCTAGTGATTGCGTTCTCTTTCGACTGGGTTACACGTGGTACTATCACTGCANTTTTTAACAATCTAATATCCATCCAGGGCGTGTCGTAACGATTGTGGTCCTATCATGAAGTAACGCTGAAGTATAAGTATATTAAGTCTATCATGCCTCCGATTTAATCCGCGAAATTCGCGAAACTGCGTTGATCACTGTCTAACAACCCAAGGTGGTGAAGTCTATGCTGACTGAAAAGCGGGAAGACAACCATGTCCTGTCCCCCTCCCCCACTCACCAAGTCATCGTATCCAGTTCCTATGTCTGAGTCTCCTATTACAGAGAAAATATTGACTGCACTGTAAAATATCATCACATGTTTTGGGCTTCCGTTTGACTCTACACAATAACGCCCTGTAGGCGCCGGTGTAAGCTCGTTATGCCATCGTACAGCAGACAAGTTACCTGTAGATAGGGCCAACTGTTTTTCACGGAAATATTTACGCGGAGGCTAGACTTCAATATCCTATGTCCACGCTTGCAGCTTTCCTTTGCCTATTGGCCAATTGTCTTTGTGTGAAGAAAGTCTGTTACATGAGTGGGCCAATCAGCATTAAGTTTCTGCGATATCGACTGTCCTTTGTTCGATGTTAGACAGATAAGACGCGTGACAATATGAATGATCCAATCAAGAAAGTGGTTCTGAACGTGCGTGTTTTGGAACACAACTTGTCCTGAAATATTTTTTACCAAAAAGAGGTGCCTCTATTTATAGTAAGGCTAAAATTTGGATTTTTAAACCGCACCAAGCAAGACATTACAGTAATATATATATACACTTATACTCAAGAAACTCTCATTTTCTCATTGACAGCTACCACAGCCTCTCTTCTCTGTAAACTCGGCAAAGTGGAATGACGTCACCAGACTTCTACTTGTTTACTGTAGGTGTAGAGTCATAAAGACCGTGTCGGATAAGCAGAGGTCCAATGACAAGCGTGTCGATTTTATGACACCTAATCTGTTAAGAATAGTAACGCAAACGAATAGGGTTTCTAGTTATCTACATTAAGGCATCTTTTCTTCTGTAGCTAGGGCCAGTGACTTTTCGCGTAAAAATTGGAGCACACAGTAGGCATCAATACTGTACACACACACCTCAGCTGTTGTTATACCTCCATTGGCTGCTGGTGTAGTGTGCGTCTTTTACCAAGCCACTCAGGACTAAGTAACTCCGACACTGAACCTTTGTGATTCGTGCGCAAACAGTTAACACGGGCCAGAACATTTTTTTAGCCAATGAAAGTAGCTGAACGACCCTGCAGTTTTTGGGACTGTATCTTATCTCGAAATCTTTTAGCGGATTATAAATTCCCCTATCCATAGCTTATAACTAGTGGCCTGTAAAATTATTGTTTTTATCTGTCATCATTCTCGACTTTGTCTTCCTCTATATATTCGAGACGGCGTCCTTTCTTTACTTTCTTCTGCAGCGTTTCATTTGCTGTTTACATTTGGTTTGGCATGATAGGGCCATAAAATTGTAGGATATTTTTATATAGGTTCAAAGACTTCCAGGGCGTGTCGAGAAAATTGTTATCCAATGATACAAATAATATCGCAGTTATTTAATTCTAATAAAACGAAACCTATGCACCACGAGGGTGCTAAGTAACTTATTTTAGCCTCTCATTTAGAAAAGTATCATGATAAATCAAAGATAAATGTCTTCCCGTACAAAGGCGCCAAAGTATAAATAAGCGACCGCAGTGCCACCTGGTGTCTATCAAGATAAAGGCTGTTCACGATATAGTAAGTATTTTTGATGTCAACCCTTGAAAAAAAATTTACTATTAACAAATCTATATATATATATATATATAT
>NQII01000316.1:0-57006 GCA_002778355.1 Clitarchus hookeri | reverse complement strand
TATATAAGCTATTTACGGTAAAGTGAGCACTTTTCAAAGCCCTCTCATTTGAAAAAATAGCAAATTAATATATTATATTTAAGCCTTAGACGTTATCTTCCGAGTGCGATGGAATATGCACATTGCGTTTATTACTGACATGTCAATATTTATTTTAAAATGAGTTTAAATGAAAAAAAATGGCTGAAAATAAAAAGTCACTAGGGCCTCAATAGTGCTCACTTTACCGTGAACAGCCTATACAAATGGGCACGTAGGCTCTATTTGAGTTGGCGGCGAATAAATAGAGACCCGGAAATTTTGCGAATTCATTGGAGGACAAGCTAGAATTCAAACACATGTACATTTGTATTCCTTTTCAATAGGATCGCAGATTGATAGCCAGCAAGGAAAACCACTATCGAATCCCGTGCTACCTGGTCTGCGGTTAAACTGAAGCGTCAGTCAAAGAACAACTTTCTGAAGCTTGAGTACGCAATGGATTCTGGAGTCTAGCTTGATGCCAACTGAAGACGCGAAATTCTTGGGTCTCCACGAATGAATAAAATTTTTTATGTGTCTTGACGTTGTACTAAGAGTGTAGTATGTAAAGTTGTGGCTACTGAAGTTGGTATTCCTAGCTTGTACCCGAAAATGCTGAAATGTGTATATATGATACACATTTATATTCCAAAAAATTCCAGATTTTTTCCCTCTAGGGTGGCACATGAATAAAGTGTGACGGTTTACGGCAACGTTATTCTTACATTAAGAAGGAGAATACTAATGAGAATAGAAGTAGACCCTAAGCAGGGCTTTTAAAAGTGCCCAGTTAATTGAGAACATCCTTTAACTAGGTGCACCTGTTTTCCGCGAAAATATTTCAGGACAAGTTCAGTTCCAAAACACTTTAGTTCAGATTACTTTTGTGGTTGGATCATTTGAATTTTTGCACGTCTTATCTGTCTGCCCGCGAATCACGAACGGTCCTTATCGGGGAAACTTGATTATCATTGGCCTACCCATGTAAAAGACTCTCTTCACACAAAGACAAACGGCCAATAGCCAAAGGAAGGCTGCAAGTGTGCACATAGGGTACTGAAGTCTCACCTGCGAGTAAATATTTTAGTGAACAATAGGTGCCCCTAACTATAACAAGCGCCAATTACTCGTAGAATCACTGTAAACGTCTGCGCCACTTCTATACCGCTCTTTGCAATTGGTAAGTGGAAGTCTCTCTGCTACTTCGGGTACCCTGTTTCATTGATTAGTGTGTGATATATAGGGCCACTGACTTTTCGCGTAAAAATCGGAGCACACAGTAGACTCCAATACTATATACACACCTCAGCTGTTGTTATACCTCCATTGGCCGCTGGTGCCGTGTCCGTCTTTGACTAAGCCACTCAGGACTAAGTAACTCCGACACTGAACATTCGTGATTCGTGCGCAAACGGTTAACACGTGTCAGAACATTATTTAGCTAAGCAAAGAAGCTGGACGACCCTACAGTGTTTTGGGCGCTATCTTGTCTCGAAATCTGTTCGCGAAATGTTACTGCCCCTAATTATAGTCATTTAAGCAAGTCTTCCGCACTAACTTAAAGTAAAACGGCTTTAATAAAATATAACTAATAATTATTTTTCGTTGTTACTTAATTACACAATCAAAAAATCTGAAGGGAAAAAAATTGACTGAGGACAGTAAACGAGAAAGACCGTATTTCCACTCGTAGTTTGTAGATGGCAGCACGCCATTTTGTCAAGAGCGCAGTGCTGCGGCGGTAATTGAGGAACCGATCATTTTCAGCCTCGTGTCTGAGGGTTATTGTGCAGTGCCGTGTTCGAGCGGGTACACGCGGTGTGATTCCGTGATGCCAGGTGCTCATATCGGAGAGATATGCAACGGGTTGGGCGAGTATCTGCGTCGCCGCCGCTGTGCAGAGAATAGTGCACATCCACGTGCGCTTGGTTTAAGAGACCAGTGAGGTTGAAGGTCAAGGTTGTGGCTCAGAAAGGGCGGCGGTAGCGACCGTACTGTAAAACCACCTTTTTTATAACTCCGGAAATTTTTTTATTCTGGCCTTTTTTTTTTTTTTACATGAACCAAATCTTGCTTTAATACAAAGCAAAAATTAAAGAAATTCAGGTGAAAAATTTTTCTCTTTGTACATTTTGGTTAAACGACAATATTTAAGGTTGTCCAAGGTAAAGTCAGCACTTTTGAGATCAACCTATGAAAAATGTCACTGCTCCTACTTGTATATATTTAAACGGGCACGCTGACTGGCACGCGCCCGGTTAAGTTGGCGACGACGAATGGAAAGTAGTTTCATGTCTTATCGTCTAATTAATTGTGTTATGCAAACACCCATGAATACTTAAATAATTAATTTTGTTTTCTGTTTTCATGCATATAAACAAAATAATTAGAAAATTTGTAAATTATTTACTTTTCTAAACATTTTAGTTTCACTTCACCGATGAATGAATAAAGTGATGAGGCCCATAGCAATGTTAATTTTACATATGGTGGAATAATACACAGTATATTTACAAGTATATCTTATGGAGGGCTCTTAAAAGTGTTCAATTTATCGTGAACAGCCTTTACCTTCCATTATAGCAAAGAAGAATTTTTAATGATAAGCAATCCTTATGTATACCAAACTAACGTGTTAAGTAATAGAAATGTTTTTTTATTTCGCACATTTTCGTTAGTAGTATAATAAAAGGTTTTACTAAATGTCAAATTACAAAATAACAATTAGCTTTAATCATCGACATATCGTTTAACTTTCAACACAATGTCTCTAACTTTACAAAAATGAATACTTCTGGACAATTGTAACAAAAATGCGAGGTTATTAATTCCCCTTTAAAACACAGATAAAATAAAAAACAATGCATGGCAAGCTTACTTAGCAATGGCTCATATTTAAAAAAGAAAAAAATTGCGACAATAAATAAAGCGTTTTAGGAAAATAAAGTGATTGAAGAGTGCACAGGACAGATTAGAGGTGTTGCACCCGGGGTTATTACGCAACAATGGTGGGTTTATCCAAACACGGCACCAATAGAACAAAACTGGCTCCACGTGGGCTAATCTACGTGGGCAGACCGAAAGTAATGGACAGATGCCTCCAGTTAAAACGACAATCCACAGTACACATCACCCAAGCCGTTGCATTCGTCCGCCTTTGGTGTCCTCCCCCTTCGTTACTGACACACTCGCACAGGATAACCAGACAATCAGAATACAAAAAGACATTCACTCTGTAAAAGTAAAACATTTCAAATAAAAACGAGGGCAGTGCAGTTTCACAAATTCAGCAACATTTTTGTATACTAGAGAACTATACATTCATATATTCCCCACGAGTAGCTTAATCTTAATAACGTTGAAAATATTTTTTTTTTTTTTAATAAAGGCATTCAACTTTCAAGCAAACAATTTTCATATTTTTATTTAATAATATAGAATAATTTCCCCTTATTCAATTAAAATAAAACATGAAATATCAAGTGCCAAAAAAATATACTTTAATTTTTACCATTGTTTTACAGAACAGAACATGTTAATTCCTATAGCCCAGTACGATAAATGGATATAAATTAGAAATTTAAAAGTTATAATGTACATAATTTAGATAGCTCATCTATACGAACATGCAAAATTCGCGTTATTATTTGGCATCAGGCAAAATTTCACAGGACTGTATATACTCGTGCCTGGGGGTTTTCGTTAGTTTCCCTCCTTTTTTTTAGTGTTACTGATCCTTTTTGATTTGTTCCACTTTTTATTTGGTGCTCCTCACAAGTTCTAGTTGTGCAGAAGGGTGTCTGTAAACACTGGCATGCATATAACATTTATATACTGTTTTTTGTTTTTATCTAATACTATCATGTAATATACAAATAACTTTATGAATTTAATAGAATCGAATATACTCGTGCCAACGTCGTGTCTCCAATGGTTGCTGCATAGATGTGAAGTCACGCCCTCTCTGAGTGAACTGCAGGTGATTGGCGCTCTAAATTATTTAGTGTTCATTTACCGACAAAGTGTTACCCGGGGGCGAGTCAAATAAAGTGTGGTCCAGAGACAAACGTAATGCAAAGGTACAAGTTTTTAAAGTTTAACGTGTCCCATAGTACTTACACGAATTTTGCAGTTCTCTACTCATCGAAAGTCGTACAGAATTTTTTCAATTATTAACCAAGTGAATA
The DNA here is from genome assembly GCA_002778355.1 of Clitarchus hookeri. Taxonomy (NCBI): domain Eukaryota; kingdom Metazoa; phylum Arthropoda; class Insecta; order Phasmatodea; family Phasmatidae; genus Clitarchus; species Clitarchus hookeri. The sequence goes on along the minus strand of NQII01000316.1, from coordinate 52,798 downwards.
GTTTTAACAAATTTGGCTGCACAAAAGCTAATAATATCACAATAAAAACCAAAAAATACTGTCATTTTCTGTTTAAAAAAAGCCGGGCATTATTAATCATAATGGAATATCCGGCAGGACGCGAAAAAATGCGTAAAAACCAGGACACGTCCTCTTTTTCACAGCTTGTGGTAACCATGACCTCGCTGTGTTGGGGGAGGGGGGGTTGGCTGTGTGGCTAGTACGTTTGCCTCCCACCAAGGGGAAACGGATTCAATCCCCTTCTGGATCACACTCCCGTATTTTCGCACGTGGGAATCGTGCCGGACGATGCCACTGATCGGCGGGTTTTCTCGGGAATCTCCCGTTTCCGCCACCCTTTCATTCTGGCGCTGCTCCATACTTACCTCAATCACCCTCATCGGCTCTCAAGACCTTGGTGTTAAGAGCTGCCCAAATCTCTTCACTCACCCCTAACCGCGCACTTAGATACACCCAGAGTTCGGCCGACATTCATAAGGAGATGCCTAACGTAACACTACAGAAATAGAAACTCTATCATTTCGCATTATAGTTTTGTGACAGACTAGTTGTCTAAAAGTGTATGTTAGCTTAATGCATGTCATTGGACCTCCACTCATTCGACACGCTCTGCAGGACTGTGTGCCAATAGTAAACACACAGTACTCCGGTGGTTTCATTCCGTTTGGCCGAGTCGAACCTGTAACTGTGGCAGATGCCAATGAGAAAATGATATCTGCTTCTGAGAGTATATGACTATGGAGTCAAGCATTGCGCCGTTTCATAACGCGAAATGATAGGATTGCTGCACATAAAGAAAGTTATGAATAGAGATCCGGAAATTTCGCGAATTCATTCCATGACAAGGTAGATTTCAAACACATGTACATTTGACTTTATTTTCAATTGGATCGCAGTTTGTTAGCCACGCCCTGGACGCTTTTGAGCCAATAAATTATCAGCAAGAAAAATAAGACCGAAACCCATGCTACCTGATCTGTGGTAAAACAGAACCATCAGCCAATTAAAAAATTTCTAAAGCTCCAGTAAAACAAAGCATTGTGGAGTCTATCTTGTTGCCAAATGAATCCGCGAAATTTCCTTGTATCTAGTTATAAATATGTGAGTAGCTTCAAACAAGCTTAAGTAATTGGTGTCCCAGGTGGCACGAGGTAGATAAGACCGCAGTAATTTGCCTTAAGCTTGGCTATGGTCTCTGTTTGCACTACGAAGATATATAGACGTCCACTCACCCATAACCTCAATTCCATAAAAACAAAGCTGACTGCCTCCAGTGGTGAGACGAATGCGGTAGCGCTGTCTTCAGTGACGGTGTGAATGTAAGTGAGAGAAGACGTTTGGGAGGCTCTTTACTGAGAGCCGACGAGGGTGTAGAGAGGCGAGTGTTGAGCAGGGCGGGTGTGAAATGGCGGGAGAAACGGGAGATCCCCGAGAAAACCTGCCTACCAGCAGCATCGTCCGGCAAGATTCGCGTGTGCGAAAATCCGAGAGCTACTCCGGCGGTAATCGAACCCAGTTCGTCTAGGTGGGAGGCGAGTACGATGGAAAGAAGTTCTGCCATGGTGTTAGCTAAGGATCGTTCCTAGAGATGATCGAATATCGCGATAATTTTTGAGCCAACATATCTTCTTTAACACGCTTAACTAATTTATTATTTCATGTGTGGATGAACAAACCTTTAACTCGGCTAAGTTGTTTGCAGACCAATCACGAACGTTCTGTATTGTGGTATCAGAATCCTCATTGGCCCAGTGAAATGGGATAGTAGCTTCGTACATGCATGACAGCCAATAAGGAAAGAAAACTGTCGGATGTGTGTACAGTAAGTTGAATTCTAGCAGATAGTCAACTTTTCCCGCGATAAACCATCATCTCTAAACATTCCATTTTGCGGCTTCTAACTGGTCAGTGACAACCTTCCCGAAAGTAAACTGTAGCTACAGACCAGATCAACCACGCAAGGAATCTTGTTGTCGGGTACCGTAACGTATATTATGCGTTCGCGTCAGTTGTTTCTTAATAAAATGTATAATGCACATGTATAGCCCATTGATAGACACCTGAAGAATTCGCGGATTCATTTTGAGAGAAGCAACAATTAAAAACAGGTGTGTTTATATAACTTTTAGCCATTGGTCCACACGGTGTTTGACACCTCCTGGAGAACCCTGGCCCAATATTCGCCTTCCACTGTGACAGAAGACATGCAGTTAACATCGGCATATTTGTACATACAACTGTAGAGTCTAGCCTGAAGGTCATTGAACTCGCGAATTTTTGAGGTCTCTACCCATTGATGGTTACTTCCAACTCTTCTGAAGAACAGCTAAAGTTCGTCTTTCAGATTATTCCTCCCCCTCACGTAAACAAACCTTTCATAATGTCTACGAAATTACACCAAAAGGACAACGCACCATATTAAAGAGCACACATTTTAAAAAAATTTTACATGTGAACTATCTCTTAGTAGGAATTACCAACACATCTATTTTCTCTCAGTGTTTTTTCGTATGAGTTATAAACGACATAATTATTTATATAAAAAATACGTATTCAGACGACATTTCTTAAATAAAACCAAAACAAATTCGCTCCTGTAGTGACTAACTCGCAAGAGCACGTGATACAGACACATGTATCACATAAAAGCCAGACATATACTAACTTTCGTGAAAATAAGGGATACAATCGGGTTTATGTTACATCCTATACGTAAGTTCCAAGTGTATTTGCCGGTAAGTTTGTGCAGTTAACGGTAGACGCCAATATACTCTCTCAAGTAGCTAAGCGTATGCTTCGTACACTGAAGAGCCAAAAAAAATTGGTGCAACTGCCTAATATTGTGTAGGGTCCCCCGAGCACGCAGAAGTGCCGCAAGACGACGTGGCATGGACTAGACTAATGTCTGAACGTATGCAGGAGGCAATTAACACCATGAATCCTGCAGGGCAGCCCACAAATCCAATCTGCGCCAATGTGAGAAAGGGTTGCGCTTCTGTCACGTTTAATGATTCTCGTCAGTCGTCGTTTGTCCCGTTGTTTCGCGATCTTTTTCGTGGCCGCAGCGATGTTGAAGATGTGATGTTTTACCGGATTCCCGATATTCACGGCACACTCGTAAAATTGTCCTACTCCAAATGTTATCGCTACCTCGGAGATGCTACGTCCCATCTCTCGTGCGCAGACTATAACACCACGTTCAAACTCACTTAAATCTTGATAACCTGCCATTGTAGCAGCAGTAACTGATCTAGCTTCCGATGGCATCGCGTTAATCTGATTGGTTCCATACCTCTGTTATTTGCATACGCACGCCTATACCAGTTTTTTTTGGATATTCAGTGTATATACTAGTGGCAAAAATGCGAAAATGTTGAGGCTTGTGTGCAGTAACTGGTAGTACAGACAAGCTTAAAACGAGTCACCTGTACACGTCACAACAGGAGAAGGAATTGTTATAACTCCCGAATTTGAAAGGCTAATAAAAAATACACAAACGATTATAGTCAAAATTTTACTTAACCATCTAAAAGAGTTATGTTTGCCATTTAGTTTGATTTAATTTGTTTAGTTTTTATTTAATTTTTAAACGTATATTTTTTAATTTTTCTTCATCTTTAAACATAATCTTTTTTTAATTTTCACTTAATTTTTAAGCATAATGTTTTTTTAATTTTCACATACGTTTTATACATTTTTTTTTCACTTATTTTTTAAACATAATCTTTTTTTTAATTTTCACTTCCTTTTTAAAAATAATCTCACTCAAATGCCGACCGTCACTGTCTATACGTTTCTGAAGCCTCACTCTGAAATTACGCATTACTCTCCTCGTCATCTCTTGTGGAAATTCCGTGATTTCGTGTTGGATAGCAGCTTTGAGTTCATCGATTGCCGTCGGTTTGTTTTTGTATGCTCTACTCTTCAGGTATCCCCAGAGAACGAAGTCACGGGCGGTAAGATCGGGTGAACGAGCTGGCCACGGGATGTCGCCTGGCAGTGAGATTAAACGCCGTGGAAACATTTGTCTTAGGACTGCCGTAGATTCTCTTGCTGTGTGAGCGGTGGCACCATCCTGTTGAAACCATACAGAAGGATTTCCACGTTCATTCAGTTTCGGCTTCAGGAAGTTGTGTAGCATCTCTACGAAACGATGAGACGTTACTGTGACTGTTCGTTCTTACTCCTCAACAAAATACAAGCCTATTATTCCAAAGTCTGATACAGCACACCAAACAGTGACACGTTGGCTATGGAGAGGTCGCTCATGAAGTTGCCGAGGATTATTTTCTGCCCAATATCGACAATTCTGTTTGTTGACGACTCCTGATAAATAAAAATGTGCTTCGTCACTTGAAAGCACAACTGTGTCTGTTGAAACGTTTTCCAGGATAGCCTGACAAGATGCAATACGGTTGACCCAATCACATTCACTAAGTTCCTGCACAACCATGATTTTGTGCGGATGAAAGTGGAGGTCTTGGTGTAAAATTCTTCTCACACTACGATCAGATATTCCCAAGCTGGCAGCGTGCCTACGGTCTGGACGTCTTGGAGATCTGGTAACTGCTTGTTGGAGTAATTGAACGTTCTGTGGAGTTCGAGCGCTGCGAGGTCTACCTGGCAGTGCATTTTTTACAGCCGAACCTGTGACTCTAAAATTTTTTAACCCACAATATAACGGTTTTCCTGTCAGGGACTGCACCCTGCCTACCTATTCCGAAGCACGTACGAAATAATCGCTGTGTTGTGATTACAGAATCGCCATTTTTAAAATAGTTTCAAGGACGAACGCACGATGTTCACCGCTCCATGCCATGGTGGCGACTGAAATGGCAGCAGTTGTGCTGCACTATGACACAACCCCGGGCCGCTTACCACCACTAGCGCCGAGCCCATGACGGTGGCAAATTCGGGAGTTATTTCTGCCGCTTCCTGTATTTGCGCTTGTATTCCCGCCTCTGTCGTCCTACTCGCCCGTGGGTTGACATCGGGCCTGACTATCACAATGGGAAGTTCCAACACCGGCTCTTTGTCATCCAGTGGATCCATCGGTCGACTATAGGATTCGAGTGACTCGTGTGTTACACGGTATACACCTATCGTGTGTTTTTTTTTCTGTACCTTAACGGTGTTGGACACTAAAATTAATAAGTTCATAATTATACAATCATTGTTCAAGTCGTACGCATTGTATGTGAAGACATTTTCCTGAAATAAAATATTTTTACACTTTATATATTTTGAATAATTTGATGTCAAATACAAAACTTTTGTGTTTTATTTTTGCAGCCGTAGTAAGAAGTACTAAGTTGTGCAAATAAAAAAAATTACAGTATAAAGTTATGCCTTGGGCTACTGCTAAAACATTTGTGTTATCACCAAATAACTGTTCATACATTTAAAAAAAANGTATAAAGTTATGCCTTGGGCTACTGCTAAAACATTTGTGTTATCACCAAATAACTGTTCATACATTTAAAAAAAAACGTAAAAAAATTTAAAAAAATCTTTATATTTAACATTTTTTTTCATATATATATGGTTTGTTGTTTGGTGATTTACATGTGTGTCACACGGTGCCCATGGCATTCGTTTACTTTGTAAACATTTTCATCTGTACAACTTAGTTAGTATTCCTTATTATGGCTGCAACGTAACATACGAATTTTGTATACAATGCGTACAAGGTAAACAATATTTGGTATAAAATATTTAAATATTAATTTTTTGGGGTCTAACATTCTTAAGAAAAATTAGTTTTTTTTGTTTACGAAAACTATATACACAGTCGAATCATATCATTATGAGTACCTTCNGAAAACTATATACACAGTCGAATCATATCATTATGAGTACCTTCTATAAGTGCCGCGTATGACCCGTGACGTGGGCTGGTGAAGCGGGTATATAATGCGACCGACAGGCTGGCTGTACACAGTGCTTTCATGGGTAAGGGAAGTGATTCAACCGAGTTGCCAAAAGGGATGATCATCAGCTTTCTNTTCAGAAACAGCTATATTTTCGAAACGTTCACGTGCCTCTGCGGAAAAGGTGTATCGTGATTGGACGAATGGCACCATTGGGAACAACCGTCGTGGAAACTGCGGAGCACCACACACCATTTATGTCCGAAGTGAACGTCAACTAAGAAGGCGTGAAGGCCAACCGACAGGCTACGGTGGAAAAGCTCACCATCGAAATGCACCATGGGGCATCCAGACACGTGTCTACCGCAGCCGTTCAGCAAACCCTTCTGCGAATGGGGCTCCGGGGGTAGACGGAGGGTGACTACACACATGCGAACACAGGTGCATCGATGAAAACTACTGTAATTGGCTCGACAGTGTGGTGACTGGACCGCTGCTGATTGGCGACGGGTAGCCTTCACCGGCGAGTCACGTCTTCAGCTGCATAGAACGGATGGACGTCAGCGTGTCCGGCGAGAAACGTCGGAGAACCGACACCCTGCACCCACTGGTGGACCAATACAAGCCTGTGGGGGTAGTTTTGTGGTCTGGGGAATGTTCTCGTGGTATTATATATGTCCCATCATCCACGTGGAAGACACTCGTGATTGATTTGCTTATGAATCCAGTGTCGGCGATCACATCCACGCGTACATGATGATTGTCTTTCCTCGAAAAGGTGGGATCTTCCACCTCGATAATGTGCCTTGCCACGAGGCTAGAAGTGTCCGCACGTGGATGGAAGAGCACGATCAATACTTCAAAAGTTTTCCCTGGTCCCCAAACTTCTCCGATCTCAATCCAACTGAATATACGTTGGACCAGCTCGATCGTCGTGTGATACTAGCCGGTGGTCATAATAATGTGATTGGTCTGTGTATTTGGTGTGGCGTATTAGTAGGGACCTGAAGAATTCGCGGATTCATTTTGGGACAAAGTAGAACTCAAAATACGTGCGTTTATATAACTTTAGACATTGGTCTACACGGTGTTTGACACCTCCTGGAGAACTGTGTCCAATTGTCGCATTCCACTGTGACAGCAGACAACCAATGTGCAGTTCATATCGGCATATATGTACATGAGACTGCATAGTCTAGTCTACAGGTCAATAAACTCACGAATTTTTCAGGTCTCTACGCATAAGTCACTGTTATAATTTACTTTCAATATAAATGATACCTAAGAGTGCTAAATTATAACACAGAGTAAGATATACAAAAACTGTATAATATGGGCGTTTGTGAAACAGATAAATATTTAATTAACATCATACATNCACAGAGTAAGATATACAAAAACTGTATAATATGGGCGTTTGTGAAACAGATAAATATTTAATTAACATCATACATAACTGTATTTATTAAGAGGGATTTCAAAATGAAATAACAAGGAGTTTTATAATTCTACTACGAAATATAGCCGTGCTGCCAGCTGCAAGCATGTTACCAGTCGCTGATTGGCGAAATGCGTTCCGCCACGTTGCCGGCCAGTTAGCATCACTTTGGTCGCGTGTGAAGCTGAATTTCGCGGCACGGTGCTAGCGGCTGTTCCAGTTCTGTATTCTCGAGTGTTCTGTTGCCCGGCTTCGCGGAACTCGCAGCGTCTGGAACAAGCGTAAGTATTCCGCTTCAGCTGATCCTTCTCCGCCGAGCGTGTCCGTCATGCGATCTGCCCGCGCGGCGCACGGAAGGCCGCCGACGTAGAACGACCAATCGTGCAGAAGCAAACTGAAGTAGCCGAGGCCCCTTTTGATGAAGGATTACATCGTTAAAAATTTTATAATACTAACGGAAATATTTACGCCAATGTATTGTGAATATACGAAAACGCGCTCCGTATTGACGAAAAAACAAACGAGGCCCCTGCATTATAATTAGGGGCANCGTATTGTGAATATACGAAAACGCGCTCCGTATTGACGAAAAAACAAACGAGGCCCCTGCATTATAATTAGGGGCAGTGACATTTCGCGAAAAGATTTCGATACAATATAGAGCGCAAAGCACTGTAGGGTCGTCCAAATTCTTTGAATGGCTAAATAATGTTCTGGCCAATGTTGACCGTTTGGGCCACGAATCACGAAGGTTCGGTGTCGGAGTTACTTAGTCCTGAGTGGCTTGGTCAAATACGGTCACGGCCCCAGCAGCCAATGAAGGTTTAACAACAGCTGAGGTGTGTATATAGTATTGAAGTCTACCTACTGTGTGCTCCGATTTTTACGCAAAAAGTCAGTGGCCCTACACATGAGACTCCTAGCAGTTGAAACCACCCCATCGTTATACACAAGCAAAATTCGCGATTTTATATTCCATCAGGCTGAACTTCACGGTATTGTATACACAACAGCAGGCGGGTAGTCGGGTCGTATTCCTCCTTGTCAACGAGGAGCGTGTGTGCTGCTAGTGACGTCACGGAGAGGTGTCCTCGACGTTTTTGGCTGTTGGCAAATGTTCTTGACTTTTTCGAAGAGAACGACGGAGTAAATAGGAGCAGTGGTTTGCTGCCTTGGGGGCAACTGTTGGAAATATACTCCACTGAAGGAAGGAGAGTCGAAAGTTGCTGTTTCTATGTGTCAGAAAGTTACCAACACAATTTATTAAAATTGACTTATTTATGTTTCTAGAAGATTAAATCACAAATTATTTAGCTAGGTAAAATATTATTATAAAAACCAAATTAAATAANTATTTATGTTTCTAGAAGATTAAATCACAAATTATTTAGCTAGGTAAAATATTATTATAAAAACCAAATTAAATAACTTACGGAATTTTATTTTTCTTGCATTATTTACTAATTTCATTTTAGTTATTTTTATTGAGTATTTCAAACGTTCTTATTTATCACAAAAAATCTGCTTCTCTTTTTCTATAAATCCTATTAAATTTTTAATAAACTTATTGTAAAACAATTTAATAAAATATTTTAACGGANCTTCTCTTTTTCTATAAATCCTATTAAATTTTTAATAAACTTATTGTAAAACAATTTAATAAAATATTTTAACGGAATATGAGAGAAATATGTGATTGCCGAGACTTGCCTTTTTAACATTTAAGGATTTTCTATTTCGAAAATATCTCTCCTGTCTGTAATTGGAGCTCAGATATCCTGGCCACGCCATAGCATGTCGTCCAATCGTAAATTAAACACTGATGTGTATGTCTTTGAAGTCTAATATTCATTTGAATCTATTTGTTAATTTCACTGTTCTGTAGTCATTTCATTGCATGCAATTTTTTTTCTCCAAAAATTATATAGTTATTTTAATATCAGTTACTAAATTATTTCCTCTGAAACTCGAAGACGCTTTCATCAAGTCACTACATGCCGGACCTCGGTGCTTTTATTAGTACTGCAGCAGTTCTCACTGTCGATATTTGTATTGCGGTTTATTTTACATAAGATAGTTTGTGTTCTGGTAGACGATCAGGGGCCGCGCTGGTATAGTGGTTAGATTGCTCGCTTCCCACCAGAGCGAACCGGGCTCGATTCGCAGCGAGACTGCTCCCGTATTTTCACATTCCGAAATCGATGCCGCTGGTCGGCGGGTTTTCTCGGGGATGTCCGGTTTTCCTCGGTATTTTATTCCGGCGCTGCTCCATCTTCGCCTCGCTTCACTTCCTAAACGCGTTACGTATTACNCGGTTTTCCTCGGTATTTTATTCCGGCGCTGCTCCATCTTCGCCTCGCTTCACTTCCTAAACGCGTTACGTATTACAAGGGTTTTATACTTGTGTTGATATAAAAGTACATCATTTTCCGTTAAAATGAACTTTTAATTTTGTTCTCTAAATNAAGGGTTTTATACTTGTGTTGATATAAAAGTACATCATTTTCCGTTAAAATGAACTTTTAATTTTGTTCTCTAAATAAATTACAATATTTCATTTTTAATTAATATGACTAAAAAGGGGTGAAATAGGTGTTTGGTTAACACCTAGTAATAANGAGGGTTTTATACTTGTGTTGATATAAAAGTACATCATTTTCCGTTAAAATGAACTTTTAATTTTGTTCTCTAAATCAATTACAATATTTCATTTTTAATTAATATGACTAAAAAGGGGTGAAATAGGTGTTTGGTTAACNTGTTCTCTAAATCAATTACAATATTTCATTTTTAATTAATATGACTAAAAAGGGGTGAAATAGGTGTTTGGTTAACGCCTAGTAATAAAAAATTATTATGCAAATTAATATTACATTGAGTGTGCGCGAATCTGGGGCGTTGTCCCTTTGGTGTAATTTTCTGGACATGGTTAATATTTTCTGCACGACGAGGAGGAATATCCTGGAAGTGGAACTTCAGCAGGGCTACACCGCTTGTATTTGTGTAAAGAAGGGTCTGTCACATGAGTGAGCCAATCAGAAATAAGTTTCTCCAGTACTGACCGTCCGAGATTCGCGTGCGGACAGTTAAGTAGGGACAGCCGATTTTTGCGTAAAGACTTCACAACCAGTTGTATTTCATAACACTTTAGCTGAGATGCACTATCGTGATTGGGTGGTTTACGTATAACTCGTCTTAAGTTTCTGCCAGCGAATCACATACGTAATATATTGAAGTTGCCTTATACTGATTGGCCAATGAAGAAAGAAAATAACTTCTCACAAAGACACGCCACCAATAAGCAAAATAAAATAGCTTGTATGCCCATATAGTACTGAAATATAGCATGTGCGGAAATTTTTCCCCGAAATTTTGGTGGCCCTGCAGATAGGACTATTAACAAATCGAATGATACAATCATCAACGTTTTTCTGCACTACATTGTTTTGGAAACTCAACTTGTCCTGAAATATTTTCGCGAAAAACAGGTGCCCCTATCTACACTTCATGAATGGTATAGTATAGGAAGGAAGTGTACTTATTTCCAGACGACGCTTTGTCTTTCATCAGGACCAATATAAATCTATCTGTGTTTTATGTTACTAGCATCAGTGGTTTATGAGTAGGGCCAGTGACTTTTCGCGTAAAAATCAGAGCACACAGTAGACTCCAATATATGATGCACACCTCAGCTGTTGTTATATCTCCATTGGCTCCTGGTNATACCTCCATTGGCTGCTGGTGCCGTGTCCGTCTTTGACCAAGCCACTCAGGACTAAGTAACTCCGACCCTGGACCTTCGTGATTCATGCGCAAACGGTTTACACTGGCCAGAAAATTATTAAGTCAATCAAAGAAGCTGGAAGACCCTACAGTTCTTTGGGCTCTATCTTGTCTCGAAATCTTTTCGCGAAATGTCACTGCCCCTAAGTGTGGGTAATATTTTCTAATGTTTTACGTTTTCAAAACAAAATTAAATTTACTTTCAAGGTTAATGTTAGTTAACCAGTTCGGTCACGCATTAATATATGCGCAAAAAGTTTGTAATCATGAAATTTTTTATGGTATGCACTGTACTTGTGATCAGTATTTTTCACTCAGCCAATGAAAAACGTGCTGCTTGCTCGATGATAATGACGTCAACCATGCATGTCGAAGATGCAAAGAAAAATCCACAAATCAAATTATTCACAAAGAAGGCTCTCAAATGTACTGGACATTGGTGCGTTGCTGAGTACAGTGGCGGTCATAATTTTCGTTCATTTGCAACGTGTTCAAGATGGCGGATATGGTGACAGAACGGTTCAAGGCGAATACGTACAATATTAATTACGGGAGATTATATATAATGATTTTTTTCACGTATAAGAACAACGTAAAGGCATCGCATACCATTAGAAAATCTAAAAAAATTTGAAGCGCTGACGCAAAATTAGAAGCAATTTATAATTCACACTGCGATCGAAATAACGCGGTTTGCTGTCGATAGCGTTACAAATAGCAGGCATATCCTACATTAGTTTATTTTAAGAATGGAGTTATTACCTCTATTAAATAAAAACATAATGTCGCCAACCAATCTTTAATAATTAGTAGGGTCACCTGATTTTCACGAAAAGAGTACACTCACGTTAGACTTCATTACCCTGCAGGCATATCAGACGATTTTTTAACTGCTTATTGGTAGGGCCACTGGCTTTTCGCGTTAATATCGGAGCACNAAATTACAATATTTCATTTTTAATTAATATGACTAAAAAGGGGTGAAATAGGTGTTTGGTTAACACCTAGTAATAAAAAGTTATTATGCAAATTAATATTACATTGAGTGTGCGCGAATCTGGGGCGTTGTCCCTTTGGTGTAATTTTCTGGACATGGTTAATATTTTCTGCATGACGAGGAGGAATATCCTGGAAGTGGAACTTCAGCAGGGCTACACCGCTTGTATTTGTGTAAAGAAGGGTCTGTCACATGAGTGAGCCAATCAGAAATAAGTTTCTCCAGTACTGACCGTCCGAGATTCGCGTGCAGACAGTTAAGTAGGGACAGCCGATTTTTGCGTAAAGACTTCACAACCAGTTGTATTTCATAACACTTTAGCTGAGATGCACTAACGTGATTGGGTGGTTTACGTATAACTCGTCTTAAGTTTCTGCCTGCGAATCACATACGTAATATATTGAAGTTGCCTTATACTGATTGGCCAATGAAGAAAGAAAATAACTTCTCACAAAGACACGCCACCAATAAGCAAAATAAAATAGCTTGTATGCCCATATAGTACTGAAATATAGCATGTGCGGAAATTTTTCCCCGAAATTTTGGTGTCCCTGCAGATAGGACTATTAACAAATCGAATGATACAATCATCAACGTTTTTCTGCACTACATTGTTTTGGAAACTCAATTTGTCCTGAAATATTTTCGCGAAAAACAGGTGCCCCTATCTACACTTCATGAATGGTATAGTATAGGAAGGAAGTNCCAACAAACAAATATTTGTTCGGAAGTGTACTTATTTCCAGACGACGCTTTGTCTTTCATCAGGACCAATATAAATCTATCTGTGTTTTATGTTACTGGCATCAGTGGTTTATGAGTAGGGCCAGTGACTTTTCGCGTAAAAATTGGAGCACACAGTAGACTTCAATACTATATACACACCTCAGCTGTTGTCATACCTCCATTGGCTGCTGGTGCCGTGTCCGTCTTTGACCAAGCCACTCAGGACTAAGTAACTCCGACCCTGGACCTTCGTGATTCATGCGCAAACGGTTTACACTGGCCAGAAAATTATTAAGTCAATCAAAGAAGCTGGAAGACCCTACAGTTCTTTGGCCTCTATCTTGTCTCGAAATCTTTTCGCGAAATGTCACTGCCCCTAAGTGTGGGTAATATTTTCTAATGTTTTACGTTTTCAAAACAAAATTAAATTTACTTTCAAGGTTAATGTTAGTTAACCAGTTCGGTCACGCATTAATATCCGCGCAAAAAGTTTGTAATCATGAAATTTTTTATGGTATGCACTGTACTTGTGATCAGTATTTTTCACTCAGCCAATGAAAAACGTGCTGCTTGCTCGATGATAATGACGTCAACCATGCATGTCGAAGATGCAAAGAAAAATCCACAAATCAAATTATTCACAAAGAAGGCTCTGAAATGTACTGGAAATTGGTGCGTTACTGAGTACAGTGGCGGTCATAATTTTCGTTCATTTGCAACGTGTTCAAGATGGAGGACATGGTGACAGAACGGGTCAAGGCGAATACGTACAATATTAATTACGGGAGATTATATATAACGATTTTTTTCACGTATAAGAACAACGTAAAGGCATCGCATACCATTAGAAAATCTAAAAAAATTTGAAGCGCTGACGCAAAATTAGAAGCAATTTATAATTCACACTGCGATCGAAATAACGCGGTTTGCTGTCGATAGCGTTACAAATATCAGGCATATCCTACCTTAGTTTATTTTAAGAATGGAGTTATTACTTCTATTAAATAAAAACATAATGTCGCCAACCAATCTTTAATAATTAGTAGGGTCACCTGATTTTCACGAAAAGAGTACACTCACGTTAGACTTCATTATCCTGCAGGCATATCAGACGATTTTTTAACTGCTTATTGGTAGGGCCACTGGCTTTTCGCGTTAAAATCGGAGCACTCAGTAGACTCCAATACTATATACACACCTCAGCTGTTGTTATACTTCCATTGGCTGCTGGTGCCGTGTCCGTCTTTGACCAAGCCACTCAGGACTAAGTAACTCCGACATTGAACCTTCGCGATTCGTGCGCAAACGGTTAACACGTGTCAGAACATTGTTTAGCCAATCAAAGAAGCTGGACGACCCTACAGTGCTTTGGGCTCTATCTTGTCTCCAAATCATTGCGCGAAATATCACTGCCCCTACTTATTGGCAACGCGACTTTGTGAGAAGGCATTTTCTTACTCGACTTCCCAAACTGAGTTAATTTACTACGATGGTGTAAGCCTGTAACTCGTGTAAAAAACTCTAAGCGCTTAAAACCTAAATATTCTAATGACGAAAGTGGAGCTGACTAAAAATTTTATGAAATACAACTAGTTATGAAGTCTTTTCGGGAAAATAGAGCGGCTTTAATAATTAGGGCTACCTGATTTTCACGATTAGAGTTCCTCAGATATCCTACGCTTACAACTTACGTTTCCCTTTAATTATGGCTGCACGTCTTGATATTTGACTAGCCAATCAAAATTAGTAGGAACAGGAGCAATTGGCTTTTCAAATGCCCTGTTGGATATGCTCAACTGTCCTATGTATTACTAAGCCCCAGCGTTCTGTTAATTGGCTGCTCTAGTCTATTCGCGGTTACCGCACACTTTTTCAATAAAATCTTTGAAAACATACCCGATTTATGACGTGTTTGTTGTTTCCTAAATATGATATATATATCGAGCATTTTATACTTCTGTTAACACAAAAAAAAATAATTTTTGGTTAAATTGAGCTTTGACTAGTATTTTATTTTAAATTATAATTTTTTTAAATGTATATGTTATATAAATAAAGACAGCGACAATATTGGTGCGTTCGTAATGCCTAGTAAAAAAAATAGTAACTATGCAAATATTATTACACTGAGTGCGCACAAATGCGGCACGTTGGCCAAACGGTGTAGTTTTCTAAGTTCTGTTTATATCAGGCGGATGAATATCCTGGAAGTATAACTTAAGCAGGGCTTCAGAAAAGTTGGAATTAACAGTGAATGGAATGTAACTAGGGCCAGTGACTTTTCGCGTAAAAATTGGAGCACACAGTAGACTTCAATACTATATACACACCTCAGCTGTTGTTATACCTCCATTGGCTGCTGGTGCCGTGTCCATATTTGACCAGGCCACTCACGACTAAGTAACTCCGACACTGAACCTTCGTGATTCGTGCGCAAACTGTTAACACGGGTCAAAACATATTTTAGCTAATCAAAGAAGCTGGACGACCCTACAGTGCTTTGGACTTAAATCTTTTAGCGAAATATCACTGCCCCGAAATATAANATCAAAGAAGCTGGACGACCCTACAGTGCTTTGGACTTAAATCTTTTAGCGAAATATCACTGCCCCGAAATATAACTAGGTGTGTAGTCAGTTTTACCTGACGCCAGTTGGCGAGGATTCGGTGCTTGTTTCCTTGGAGGCCTGTTGTTAGTAAACAAGTGCAAAAATTCCTTTTTTTTTAATACAATTTGTATTATAAGCACGTGTAAGTTTTCCATTGGACCATACTTCAAGCGACCCGCCCTGGACAAATTTGTGCCAGTAAATAAACACGTTATGATGGTGTGCTCGAATCATGTGCAGTCTTGTCAGAAGGAGAATGGCTTCACACCCAGACATCAGCCAATGACATAGTGAAACCGGTTGCAGTATTAACAGTGTTGTGGAATCAATCGCAATGCCTGATAATAACACGAATTTTGCTAATCCCTAGTTATTGGTTCAGAGTTCACCTGGGGGTATCTTATGGACTGTGATCCAATTGTAAACATAACAAAAATGCTAATGTATTTGAGGTCCAGCTTGTCCTAAAATGAATTCGCCCAGTTTTCTAGTACCTAATAGTTAGGTTTCTCCAGTATCGTACGTATGTGATTCACGAACATACGCCTAAAACCCGTAAAAGTTGAAAATGCTCAGTGCTCCAGTCGTAGGAAAGGCCCTGAGAGGAAGAATTTTGAAATGCAACTACACAGGAACGATTTTCGCGAAAATTGTGTTTCTCTAGTAACGATATGGACAGACCCTAACACTATGCTATATAATTCAGTAACGAGGTAGAGTGCATGCATGTAGATATTAGTACCAGTTGTGTCATTGGTAGGGACATGAAAATAAATTGCGTTGTTTTTTGTTTCAAACTAGAATTCACAGCACTGTTTATACTCGACCCAGCGTCGTTTCTCTATTGACTGCTGCCTAGATGTCAGGTCACTAACTTTCTGAGTAAATTACAGGTTATTGGGGCACACGGTTATTAAGAGTTCATTTACTGGCGCTAATTTTCCAGAGACATGTCAAATAAATAATGGCCCAATGATAAACGCATTGTGCAGGGAAAGTGTTTCAAGTTTAAGATTTCTTCATAAAATAACGCGAATTTNAATGGCCCAATGATAAACGCATTGTGCAGGGAAAGTGTTTCAAGTTTAAGATTTCTTCATAAAATAACGCGAATTTTGCTGGTTTATAGTCACTGCACCTTCGCTCATATGACTCGCCTTGCAGGAATCTGCACCAATATGGTCCAGCCTCAAGACCTCGATGTTAAGAACCGCCATTTCTCTCCTTCACTCAAGTTTATAAAGTTTATGAACGACACTTTATTCTGATTTCTAAACGTGTCTATTTCTTACCAGGTCAAGCTTTCAGCATTATTTTCATTTAAGGTGCACTTCGAAATGAATGTTGAGCACATCAANAATGGCCCAATGATAAACGCATTGTGCAGGGAAAGTGTTTCAAGTTTAAGATTTCTTCATAAAATAACGCGAATTTGGCTGGTTTATAGTCACTGCACCTTCGCTCATATGACTCGCCTTGCAGGAATCTGCACCAATATGGTCCAGCCTCAAGACCTCGATGTTAAGAACCGCCATTTCTCTCCTTCACTCAAGTTTATGAAGTTTATGAACGACACTTTATTCTGATTTCTAAACGTGTTTATTTCTTACCAGGTCAAGCTTTCAGCATTATTTTCATTTAAGGTGCACTTCGAAATGAATGTTGAGCACATCAANTTATTTCTTACCAGGTCAAGCTTTCAGCATTATTTTCATTTAAGGTGCACTTCGAAATGAATGTTGAGCACATCAAACGGAATAGGGATAACTAGGGGCAGTGATATTTCCCGAAAAGATTTCGAGACAAGATACAGTCCAAAGAACTGTAGGGTCGTCCAGTTCCTTTGATTGGCTAAACAATATTCTGGCCCGTGTTAACTGTTTGCGCATGAATCACGAAGGTTCAGTGTCGGAGTTTCTTAGTCCTGAGTGGCTTGGTCAAAGACGGACACGGCACCAGCAGCCAATGAAAGTATAACCACAGCTGAGGTGCGTATATATTATTGAAGTCTAATGTGTGCCTTGATTTTTAAGCGAAAAGTCACTGGCCCTAGGGATAACCTGTTCCATACGTCCGTGCAGACGGCAAGCGCAGATGTTTCCATTCAAGTCGCGTTGGCTGACATTGAATACGTGTCGGCTTAAACAGGGGCGTCGCGACCTGAGGGAAGTGCACGCTGGATTTCCGTCCTGTTGGGAGAGAATTTCTGTACGTGCGCGGAATGTAGCAAATACTTCTTACTATGCGTTCCCTCCCCACCCCGTGCAGCCCCCTCGCCGTGCGCATAAGCTGAACTGAGCCAGAGATTTAGTTAAACGCAGCTTGAAATGTTCCATCATTGCGAGGAATCGTCGCACAGTAGGTAGGAAACGCAGAGGTGGAACCGGCGACTATATTGCTAACTCCAGCCGCGCACGTCAGCGACATGACAACAGGACAAAACGCTGTTCACCAACACTGGCCAACAAATGTTCAACAAAAATATGTATCCTAAATAATTTTTGAATTTTTACATTTATTTACATGTATAAAAATTAAATATNAAATGTTCAACAAAAATATGTATCCTAAATAATTTTTGAATTTTTACATTTATTTACATGTATAAAAATTAAATATGAGTAGGAAAAAACTGCTTTGCTCTATTTTATGAGATACAGCTTTCTTGTAATAATATTATAATTGCCAAATTTCACTTGAATTAAAATTTAACTATTAACTAACTAGTTGGTAAAAATTTTAATCTAACGTAATTGTTTACAAAAAATATTTTTTTTCATTTTCCAGTGATTTAGTTAAATATATATATATATGTACATATATATATACTATCTACATTTTCTGTCTTAGACTTGACAGTNTGTACATATATATATACTATCTACATTTTCTGTCTTAGACTTGACAGTTTTAACGTCTGTTGTGGTGAGTGGGCTTCCGCTTTGCTTGCCGTTTGTAGGCTACCTGTGTAGCGTCCCCGGTGACAGTCCAACAGTAGTGTGCTAACACGGATGGACTCCACTTTCCAGCTCAAGTTGCACAAAATCCCTAATGCCTTTAAAATTTACATTTTATGCTGTGTATCATAGAAACTAGAGCTAATATTTTATATATATTCGTAATCAGCACCACATANAAAATTTACATTTTATGCTGTGTATCATAGAAACTAGAGCTAATATTTTATATATATTCGTAATCAGCACCACATAATTAATTAAACTTGGCTGTTTTTTCAAAGAATACAAATATGTTGTTGACCAGTGCAATAAATGCCAGGTAACCTGCTTGCCAGCTGGCAGTTCAGCCAATAGGTAACTTTTCGCAACATGCAGTAGCCAATCAAACACAAGGCCTGTTCCCAGAGCCTTGCGCAACCAATCAGAGAATGAGTACGCCCACGTCAAAGGAGCGGAGTGAAGAGATTTGGGCGGCTCTTAACATCGAGGTCTTGAGAGTCGATGAAGCGAGGTGAGTATGGAGCTGCGCCGGAATGAAAGGGCGAGGAAACGGGAGATCCCCGAGAAAATCCACCGCCCGTCACGATCCCCACATGCGAAAATCCGGAAGCCACCCCATCGGGAATCGAGCCCGTTCGCCTTTGGTGGGAGGAAAGTTTTNGGAATGAAAGGGCGAGGAAACGGGAGATCCCCGAGAAAATCCACCGCCCGTCACGATCCCCACATGCGAAAATCCGGAAGCCACCCCATCGGGAATCGAGCCCGTTCGCCTTTGGTGGGAGGAAAGTTTTCTACCCACTACACCACCGCGGCCCCAGTTATGCTAAGCAATAGTCGTGAATATGCACACATTAAAAGAGACAAAATACTATTTTGTGAATCATATGATATATATATATATTTATTGAACTGTTACATTCAGTAAGGTTTTTAACGATCTAAGATTCAATTTCGCATTTCCTTTTAACCTCAGGAAACCGTTAATCGTAATGTCAGCAAACCACCCACCCGAAGTTAATGTAAAGTAATTCCCCTGAAGTGCATCCACCAGTCAAAAAAAATATTAACTTTAAAGTTTTCGAAACGGTAGCAGTATTAATGTAAGGGGCGATATGATTTGAAGCATTCGGTATCAATGTTAACGTCATCATGGGCGGTGATAAACAGGATTTATTGAGTTGGTTTCGCGAATCCTTTACTCTGGTGGGCATTAAAATATAACTGCGATTAGTAACAAATTAAATAGTTTGTGTACAGACACCGAAAGCTACAAATCCCGCTGAGCTAAGATGAAAGTCATATATTTTCGCGGAAAGCGTTTCTGCCTAGTTGTATTTCAATATACTTTAGCTCATGTGAACATTTGCAATTAGACAGTAATATTTTAGACAAGCCTTATGTTTCTGGGCGCGAATCACGTACGTTCAGAACGGGAGTAACATATGCATTTAGGATTGGCACAGTCAAATACCATGATGATTTCTCACAAAGTCACGTGGGAAATACCCAGAATATATATGTATGCACTTGAGGTGAAAAAGTATAACCTGCGTAGAACTCTGTTTGCGAAAATCAGGTGTCATTAAAAATGTGTTTCTTTTTCAATTACTAACCTGCCAAAAATTAGAGTGAACGGGTGAGTGAAGAGATTTGGGTGGCTCTTAACATCGTCGTCTTGAGAGCTGATGAGGGTGAAGTGAGGTGAGTATGGAGCAGCGACGGAATGAACGGCATCCTCCGGCACTATTCCCACTTGCGAAAATCCGTGAGTGACCCGACCGGAGGTCGAACCCGGTTCGCATCCGTGGGAGGCGAGCAGGCTTGCCTCTCAGCCAGCCCGACCCCACCAAAAACTGGAGTCTTCAATATTTTTGCACAAATATATGTTCAATGTAGTTGCCATCCTTATTTATAGCGCTGGGTAAAGTAAAATGTGAACGGTTTCGTTTTATATCTGACGGTTAGTGTGCATCCCTTTACGTCTTAAACCTTAAAAATGGGTCGTTGGAACACTATAAAGTTCTTCGTTGATTGGAAATGAAATTGACTTCGGCGTTTGAGCAGCACGGAATGGAATTGAGTCTGGGTAGTAGAAACCACTGAAGCTTCAGTATTAAATTGCCTCATTCAAACCGTTTTTGATACAGAGAATTGGCAGATGAATAAAGCCAAGAGAAATTAAATTCGCTGCATCTTTTGTCTGATATTTTCAAGCTATTACCATGATATAACCGAACGAAATTTATGAGCTTCTTTTAAAATGACACTTAAATTTTCTGTGACGTGAAATACCATTATTTGTTGTTCTCTCGTAAATGATTGTGCAATTCCCTAAAACATTTGCAAAAATTGCAGACGCGAGATATTTGCGTATACAACTGACGGCATATATAATAANGTGCAATTCCCTAAAACATTTGCAAAAATTGCAGACGCGAGATATTTGCGTATACAACTGACGGCATATATAATAAAAAATTACTTATAAAATCTGGCAAAGATCGATACATACCGGATGATTCAAATTAATGTTTACACTATTTAACGTGAAAAACAGAGAAACAATTTAAGACAATATGATGCAACTACTTGTATTTGACGCTATAAGGACAACATTTTGTGTTTGCGAATATTTTAATAAGTGTTACAAATGTTTTAAATGACCCCGATCTGCAGCAAGACATTATCAGCAACGTTGTAGATCGGAACTTCAAGCAGTAGCTTCGGTTTCAATAGGAGTGGGGCCGACCTCCCTTGGCGCAGTCGGTTGGTGCGCCGTCGGTAAGGGCTGCGAGGGGTTCTGTGTTCGAATCCCATGTAAGTCATGGTTGTTTGTTTAAGTTGGGACATAAGTTAGTTTGTAAGCCATCCCTTGATATGCCTTCAGGCATAACACCGAAGGACGTTAATTAGTCATTTCCAATCCAGAAGGAGAGCAGGGGCCGCGGTGGCTGAGCGGTTAGCCTGCTCGCCTCCCACCAAGGCGAACCGGGTTCAATCCCTGGCCTGGTCACTCCGGGTTTTCTCGTGTGGGAATCGTGCCGGACTATGCCGCTGGTCGGCGGGTTTTCTCGGGGATCTCCCGTTTCCCCGCCCTTTCATTCCGGCGTTGCTCCATACTCGCCTCAATCACCCTCGTCGCTGTTAAGAGCCACCCAACTCTCTTCACTCACAAAAAGGAGTGGATTAAAGGTGGTTACATTCACGTTTCTCATGGCATCCAGTGTCAGTATGGGGTACACAGTGTTATTCAGAATTCATCACAGATAAACTTTAACGGCAGTAAACCTGTTTGATCTAGGGGGGGGGGGGATACTCAACATTTCTTCATCAGCCTATTAATTTCCCAACAAATTTTTCATCCAAGAGAGACCGTACGTCTCGATAGTAATATGGCGGTACATTGTCGTGCTGAAAAAAGAAATCGTCGTCTGGGTGGAGATGGTGAACAGCTAGCACAATGTTATCCTGCAACATGATATGCTTACTTTGACCTGTCACCATTCCGTCTAAGAAGAATGGCCCCACGAGTATTTTGACAGACAAACCGCACCACACCTTTAACCCAGAAAGATAAACTATTTCCTCTACCACAATGTGGTGATTTTCATCGACACATTACACATAGTTGTGGTAGTTGATAGCCGCATTCAATGTAAAAGTTGCCTCATCGGACCAAATAATAAAAGCCAGTAAAATGTTGGTTTTNCCCCCTTCCCGACACCAGCCCCACGCACAGCTTGCCATACGGACTTCGACTTCCCGGGTAACGTGTCCGTTGTGGTTCTCTTTCTGCTTCGCCGTTATTTCTTCACATCACACGCAGTTTACTGGCCTTTCAAAACAACCACGTCAACGTTTCGTTGTTAAGGACAGGTTTTTTTCGTGAAAATATTTATGCTAATGTTATACTTCAATATCCTACGTCTAAAACCACAAATTCCATTGGTTATTAGCTGCGTGTATACGTGCTAATTAGAGACCTGCAAAATTTCGCGTTATTTTTTGGCGACAAGTTATATTTTAATCACGTATAAGTTTCCAATGCCACTGCTACTGGGCGAAAATTCATCGTCACGCACTGAAAAAAACCTACGCCAATAAACATACAGTTCCTAAAGGCGTGCTCGACTCACGTGCAGTCTTGATAGTAGTGGAAAGGGCTTCACATCCAGATAGCAGGCAATGAACTAACGAAGCCGACTCGAGTATTTATAGGGATATAAAGTCTAGCGTGATGCCAAATAATAACGCGAATTTCACCTGTGTCTAGTGATAACTGGGCCAACCGTAATAAAGAACTCCGATACTGAACGACCATTATTCGCGGACAGACACTAGAAGCGGGTGACATTTATAATCATCCAACCACGAAAGTGCATATAAACAAAAGTGTTTTGGAGTACGACTGGCCTTGGAATTTTTACGAGAAAAACAACTGTCCCTAGTCATTATCACGAGTGGCGGTGGTGTAGTATTGAACTCTGCCCTACATCGTCTCTGCATCTCAATAATGTTATCACATTCACAAAACCACTTTAAAATTCACTTACGTCGCTCGGAAGGAAACCTGGTCACCGCCGTCATTTCCTTTACAGTTGCAGCGCTGTCGCTCGTGGCGGCAAACGGAACTTAAAGCAACGTTGTCCTTGATAGCGTCAAATAGACGCGGTCCCATCAAATAGTTTTCAATTGTTTCTGAGATATTCCCGTACAAAAAGCACAAAAAATACACTGGGGCACCGGCTATAGATGGACAACAAACGGGTTGGTAACATTTCAAAGGGTGAAGAATTAAGAGATATGGGCGGCTCTTAACAGCGAGGTAGTCAGAGCCGCTGAGAGTGATTCAGGTGATTGCTGAGCAGCGCCGGGGTAAGCGGGAGAACCCCGAGAAAACCCGCCGACCAGAGGCATCGTCCAGCGCGATTCCGACATGCGAAAATCCGGGGCGACCCCGCCGGATATCGAACCCAGTTCGCCTTGTTGGGAGGCGAGTAGTGTAACCTCACACAACCGCGGCCCTGCTATTTACGAAAGTCGATATGAGATAAAATCTTATGAGATTGAACTGGACATGAAGTATTTTCGCAAAGGTCGGGTTTCCCTTGATACTTGATTATTTGAACTGCCATATGTAGTGGTAGTGAAATTTCGCGAAAAGATTAAGACACGCTCCTAAGCACTGTTCACCAGCAGCCAATGGAGGTATAACAACAGCTGAGTTGTGTTTATAGTTTTGAAGTCTACTGTGTGCTCCGATTTGTACATAATCCTGTAGATTCTAGCCTGCAGGTCAATGAACTGGCGAATTTCTCTGGTCTCTAGTAATCAGGTATAGCCCTAAATGTATTAACTTATATTTCACTTATAAGCTGACAATGTAAAAGGTGTTTTGGTAATGCCTAGTAAGAAATAGTTCTCCTGCAAAATATTATTACACTGTTTGTGCACGAATGCGGTGCGTCGTACTTTTGGTGTAGTTTCCAAGACGTAGTTAAACTTTGCTTGCATGAAGCGGAGTAATAGCCTGGAAGTACAACTTTAGCAGGGCTTCGGAAAAGTTGGGAGAATCCACGGATTTACTAAAATATTTTTATTTACACTGTACTGGTGTCTCGTGTTTATTTGTCCAACCAGTGAACTAGGTGCTGCGAGCTTAAATACATTTCCATCAGCCATTCTTAAACCAGAGATGCAGCAGTTTTCATAGATCGTATTATGCGTCGGGAAGACTCTAAATTCATAGGGTACTGATTCATCGCTGGGCACAGATCTGGCCACAAATATCGTTAATGTGCAACGTGTTCACCGTAGTGGACAGGGGGATTGAATATGTTATTCTAGCACAGGCGGGAATACATTTTTCAGGAGTGGAAAGGCGTGACTTAAAGAAATCTGTGCGACGGGTTGTTACCGGCAAGTAGTGTGGATCACGCTGTAGCTAGAATTCTTTGTCGTTTCAGCGTTTCTGCGAGGCAAACGCCAGCAGGGGGATTAATTTTTTTTTAACCCAGAAACGTTGACATTTTAGTCCGGCGTTTTGAAACACTGTCATCGTTTTCTGTTTGTCGAGTCGTGCGGCGGGGTTTGGGGGAAAAAAAAAATCTTGAAACGTACGGGCCGGCGCGGTATTGTGTCGCATGACGCCTGCGTGGAAAAGGGAGGGGTGTTGAAGTAGTGTTCCGGGGTTGTTGCATGTGGGAGGGAAGGCGGGGGACAGCGCGTGCGCAGTGGCAGTAGCTGCCCCTGCGAGTAGGCGACCCGCACGACGATCAATAAGGCGCCGCCACATCCTCGACGCCAGGGCGCCTGTTCCCCGATGTACCTACCCCACCCACCTCCATCTCCCACCACCACCGAAAAAAAAACCGCAACGATCACGGGAAAGGGGTGGGGGTGGCGAAAACCTTCCCTTTCTTTCCCGCTGCCCATTTACAATCCTCCCGGCCTGCCACACTTTCAATGCTTGGGCGTTCCCACAAGTAAGAAAGCATGATTCTCTCCGACGAACATCGCGATTTGGGGCCTGTTTCGTCAAATTACAAGTCTATCAGTTACCAGAAAGAATTTAATTGCTCTTTGTAGAAAATTTGATACGGTGGTTCTCTAAACCTACAAGTCAACGCTAATAAAATTTTACAATTTTCAAGTATATCATTAAAAGGTTTTGTTGTTTGGTTCCATAAAGATACTTGCAGCTTACAAGAACTTATTATTATCACGCTATTTCAGAACACTAACTAATTTTGTGCTTTCCACAATACTCGAATCTAACGGGAAGTTTACTTCAAGCGCATTTAAACAGGAGAATTTTCTGCTTTTTTCGTTTGAAGTATGTGATTTATGTAGCACGTACAAGGCCGACTTTGGCAAGTTTATTATTATTTTTAATTTCAGTTTTTTATAGTTTATGCTTAAACTTCATAGGACATTTGCTTAAAAACAACGAAGTGGTATGTCTATAAAAGTAATATAAACAACTCCAACTGACTTGTAAATTTGTAATTTTTTTTATCAGAGAGGCAAGTTTCACGAGTCGTACAAAATTCTTCTGGAAATCATTCAGTTTGTAACTGTGGAAGTTTTTCTTACAGCTTGTAACTTTTAAGTTGTAGACTTGTAGTTTTATGAAATAGTGCCCTTTGTAGTTCAGAACTAATTATTTGGCGTCCTTTTGCCGCACTAGATGATATTAATCGCATCTATGAGCGAACAAGACACGTTCTCTACTGGATTTACCTAATTATAATTCGCTAAGTCAAATGAGACAAAATTTTATCACTAGAGACCTGAAAAATTCGCGAGTTCAATGACCTGCAGGCTAGACTAAACAGTCTTACGTACAAATATGCCAATATTAACTACATACTGGTTGTCTGCTGTCACAGTGGAAGGAACCAATTGGACATAGCTCTCCAGGTGGTCTCAAACACTGCGTGGACCAATGGCTACTGTTATATAAATCGAGGTGTTTTGAATTCTAGCTTGTCCCAAAATAAATCCGTGAATTCTTCAGGTCTCTACTTATCACTAGGGCCAGTGAATTTTCGCGTAAAAATCGGAGCACACAGTAGACTTCAATACTATATACACACCTCAGCTGTTGTTATACCTCCATTGGCTGCTGGTGCCGTGTCCGTCTTTGACCAAGCCACTCAGGACTAAGTTACTCCAACACTGAACCTTCGTGATTCGTGCGCAAACGGTTAACACGGGCCAGAACATTTTTCAGCCAATCAAAGGAGCTGGACGACCCTACACTGATTTGGACTGTATCTTGTCTCGAAATCTTTTCGCGAAATATCACTGCCCCTACTTATCACTAATGACTAGGGGTACCTTTTTTTTTGGGACGAAATTTCCAGTCAAGTTATGATCCAAAAGACTTTAGTACATAATCACTTTCGTTATTGGATCATTTAAACTGTTACGCGTCTTATCTTTTCTGCCCGCTAATCACGGACAGTCAGTATCGAAGAAACTTTATTCTGATTCGCTCACTCATGAAGCAGTCAGTCATCAACACAAAGATAAGCGGCCAATAGCCAAAGGAAGGCTGCAAGTGTGCACATAGGATATTGAATTCTAGCCTCAGTGCGAATTTCACTTGCGTTCCACGATAACAGCTCTTCTACAGTGTTGTGTTTCAATACTTTCTAACTTAAATCCCCTTTTGCAATCGGATGGTTTTAATTTCTATGCTTCTTAAGTGCCTGTCACCGAATCACATTCGTTCAGTCCCGGGTAATCTAAGAAGAATTAGGCTTGGCTGACTCAAGCACCAAAGTTTCTTCTCGTAGAGACACACTTGCGGTAACCGATTGAATGCTGAGGGTGGGTATGTATTTTTCTCAGTGAAAATCGAGTGTCACAATAAATGAAGAATTGTCTATAATTGTTAGAGATCTGAAGAATTCGCGGATTCATTTTGGGAAAAGCTAGAATTTAAAACACCTGCGCTTGTGTAACTTTAGCTATTGGTCCACGCGGTGGTTGACACCTCCTAGTGAACGGTGTCCAATTGTCTCCTTCTACTGTAACAGCAGACAACCAATATAAACTTAACATCAACATAATTGTACATAAGACTGGAGTCTAGCCTGCAGGTCACTGAAATCGCGAATTTTAAAGGTATCTAATAATTGTTACTAGAGACGTTCAAAATTCTCGTTATTATTTGGTTGAACACTAGACTACACCGTCCTATATGCACTCGAATCGGTGCCATTCGTTTATTGGGTTCTGCGAAAGGGAGGAGCCATATTCCCTTTTGACTTCGTGGGACGTGATTGGGCTGTGTTGTTTGTTACTTTTTTACGATTGGCTCACGACCGCCCAGGGCACAATAACCTAACTGCAGTCAAATGAAAAGAGCAATACAAAAGTACATTTGTTTGGAGTCTATCCTGTCTGAAAATAATGACGCGAATTTTGCAGGTGTCTTCTTCTTAAAAATAATTTTCTGTTAAATAGTTGCCAAAGATTTTCTTGTAAATCTACAGCTAAAATATTGTATAGTTATAAAACATTTTTTTTGAAAACATTCAACCTTTTTTTATAAAGTTCAATGTTTGCAACATACTTGAATTCTATTACACTTGGTTGTTAAAATGCAACAGTAGTTTGACACATTCTACGCTAAGGTTTTGTGAAAGTTTCTATGATTTATTAGCAGTGTTACTAAAGTGTACATGGCAACTAGTTTTTGTAAATAAAAATTAACGTTTATATTATTAAACATGCTGTAATTAGAGACCTGAAGAATTCGCGTAATAATTTTAAGACAGGCTTGAATCCAAAACAAGTGTGTTTATATAAGTTTAGCCATTGGTCCACACGGTCATTGACACCTCCTAGAGAACGCTGGCTCAATCATCGCCTTCCACTGTGACAGCAGACAACCAATGTGCAGTTAATATCGGCATATCTGTACTTATGACTGTGCACGCTAGTCTCCATGTCATTTAACACGCGAATTTTTCAGGTCTGTAGTGATGGCTTCTGCAAACACTTATAATTAACATGTAGTTGGTTGTGTAAACGTTGCTTTAGCCTAACAGTAGAGGGATTATGGGGACTTTGGCACATCGGGATCTGGGACCGGAGCGTCGGTGCTATTCGTGTTCTGTCATTCCGGTCGCCCGGCGGCCATCATAGATCCAGGTGACCTTGAATCTGAACTTGGTACNCTGGTCGCCCGGCGGCCATCATAGATCCAGGTGACCTTGAATCTGAACTTGGTACCCAGTGACCGTTAACATTGAAAAACAAGAATAATTTATATTAAAAATGTTTAAAACATATAAAAAAATTATTTAAAAATATTTAAAAATTAATTTTTAAAAAACTTTACTTTCCAGATGTCCCNTTTTAAAACATATAAAAAAATTATTTAAAAATATTTAAAAATTAATTTTTAAAAAACTTTACTTTCCAGATGTCCCCCATATACTCTCCTTCCATACTCATTCCAACATCTTGGGAGCAGCAGTCTACCATCTTGGTAGGCGTCACAGCCACCGTCCGCCATCTTGGCCCATGCAGCCCGCAAACTTGGTAAGTTCAGCCTTCCTCCATTTTGGTTGGTGCTGTTCGTCATATTTATAGGTGCAGCCGTCCACCATATTGTACAGTACAGTCTGCCGTCATACTAGGCATCAATGCCACCGTCCGCCATCTTGGCTTTTTCGTTTGTCATTTGTTTTAACATTACTGAAGTTTGTCTCTAATCTTCGTTCAACCAAAATTTTAGTTTTTTCGTTTGTCATTTGTTTTACATTGCTGGTGCTGTCCCCAGCACCGGGCCCCGCAGACGACTGACCCTTTCGACTCCTCCCTTCCAATATATTTAATTGGCCAATTGTCCCACCCCCTTCCAATACATTTACTTGTTCTGCCAATGTTTCTCATTAAATGATTTCTCGTCCGCTTTTGAAGACCTTCGTTCGACAACTTAGAGGTGTTGGCTCGAACTCTTTCCCTGTTTCTCATTCGCTAATTTTAAGGGAAAAAAACATTCCGCCCTCGCTATTAAAGTAGGCCTCCGATTTGTCGGAACGAAGGTTTCCGAAAAAGCACTAGCAATCGGCAAATCCCAGAGATTATCCCATGATGCGGTTAGCCAATGAGAATCAGGAGTGGGTGTGGAGGCTTGCCGACTAATTTGTCTAACAAAGGTGAATAATTGGTAGAGGTGGCGATGGACGTGGGACAATAAGCAAATGAGAAACAGGAGTAGATTTCGAGCGTAACGCTTCTAATTGGACGAACGAAGGTTTCCGAAAATGCACGCGAAATGAGCCAATGAGAATCATTAGTGGAACAATTAAATATATTGAAAGGGTGTGGGCTAATTAGTCATTGGGAAACATAGGAGGAGCAATTAAATATATTGGAAGGGGCTGGAGGGGAACCGACTAATTGGTCTAACGGATGTTTCTGAAAACACCCGAGAAGTTAGCCAATGAAAAACATTGGCGGAGCAATTAAATATATTGGAAGGGTGTGGTGCAATTGGCCAATTTAATATATTGGAAAACGGTGTGGAGCTGGTCAGTCGTCTGCTGGGCCCGGTGCTAGGACAGTTCCAGCAATGTAAAACAAATGACAAACGAAAACACCAAGATGGCGGTCGAACGAAAGTGAGAAACAAACTCTAGTAACGTGTAAAGAAATGACAAACTATAGAAACCAAGATGACGGTGGTAGCTGTGACGCGGAGTGTACCAACCAAGATAACAGACGACTGCACCTACCAATATGACGGACTGCACGGGCCACAAGGGCGGATGGCTTCACCTACCAAGATAGCGGACTGTCCTATCAAAATGGCGGACGTCTTGACGCCTACCAAGATGGTGTTATGAGTATGAGAGGAGAGGGATGTGGGGACCTCCGGTAATTTAAGTTTTTTCAAAACAAATCTTTTAAATTTGATTTTTAATATACATTTCTAATACATTTTTTTATATTTTGGATTTTCTGTGCTTTTAAGGTCAAGGATAACCAGGGCCAATGTCAGGGTCAAGGTAATTTGAATCCAAGATGGCTACCGGCCGTCCGGAATGTCAGAGCACGAACAGCTCCGATGCTCCGGTCCCAGGTTCCGATGTGCCAAAGTCACCATAATCCCTCTACTCGTAACTTTCGTGAATGTNAGCTCCGATGCTCCGGTCCCAGGTTCCGATGTGCCAAAGTCACCATAATCCCTCTACTCGTAACTTTCGTGAATGTGGGGTATAGCAGAGTATTCAAATTGAAAAAATACGAACTTAAATAAAATTTCCTTATGATAATGTGAACCATCTTCAGCATAACATAAAGTAACGTAGAGCATGTAAATCAGATACAAGAGACAATTTTTTTCTGTGTGTTTGGNAGCTCCGATGCTCCGGTCCCAGGTTCCGATGTGCCAAAGTCACCATAATCCCTCTACTCGTAACTTTCGTGAATGTCGGGTATAGCAGAGTATTCAAATTGAAAAAATACGAACTTAAATAAAATTTCCTTATGATAATGTGAAACATCTTCAGCATAACATAAAGTAACGTAGAGCATGTAAATCAGATACAAGAGACAATTTTTTTCTGTGTGTTTGGGTTTATGTTTTCATTTTTATTCCTACTGAGGTCCGTCTGGGCTGTATAATGTGTTAGAGGTATCAGTAGAGAACTCCATACGATTAAGATAGATTTTTTTTACGTATTCATCTCGTTTGCGGGTATTTGAGTGTTGAACAATTTTACGATTTCAAAAATTCAGACTTACATAAAACGTACGTTCACCAAAAGGCACTTGTTCAGGTGGACGATTAGGCTATAATTGGCATAAATATACAAATATTTTAAATTTTACAATTGTTCGTATGCACATTTTTGTATATGTAAACATGCACAATACTCACGAGAATACTTTAGCTCCCAGGTACAGCATATTTGTTAGCACTGCATTACCACTAATAAAAGATTATATCTGCATTCTTGTCCCGTTCAGTCCAGAATTCATTTACAAGCTAATGTGCTGCAATCGTTAACCCTTTCAGAGCCACTTTAGTTTACGGTTTCAGGTGTTGCAAACAAAAAATTGTATTATGCCTGCTGTACTAAAGTCGACACAACGCTTTTTTTTTTTAGCTGTCACAGCCAATGAGCTATATGTTCGGATACAGTTTTATATGAAGCAATTATGACCTAGACCAGTGAGAATGTTTGAGGATAATTAACCCACGGGTAAGATCATTGGTCATTCAAATTCGCAGTGTGCAATCTAGGCCGAAATTTAGCTAAACGGGCGTAATTTACACATTTGTTTGCACTGGGTCTGAATGGATTAAATTTCTTTGACGCGTACTGTACTAGTGTCGAGCGTTGTTCTCACTGTCAATGAACAAAAAAATGCGTGGCCGTTGATTTCCGGATTACCCAGTCACAGATGAAGTCCAGAAACTTCAACAAATTGGATTTCTTACAAGGAATCAGAGGCTCAATCCCCGGCCAGGTTACTCCCGATTTTCGCAAGTGGGAATCGTTCCGGACGATGCCGCTGATTGGCGGGTTTTCTCGGTGATCTCCCTTTTCCTCCACCCTTAAATTCCGGCACCGCTTCATTGTCATCCCATTTCACCCTCATCGGCTCCAGAGACCTTGTTGTTAAGAGCCATCCAAATCTCTCAGCTCAACAACTGACGATTGGTCGTGCTTGTAGTGATTCATCGTGGCAAAAGATGAAAGTTTGGAAAGAATTCCGTATACTGTGTACATATCTGACATTTGTTTATACTTTGTGAGTGTAGTCTGAGAGTAGCTATTTCAATGGATCATTGAGAATATTGTTATTCTGACAGGAAAATTTTGTGAATCGACGTGAGCATTTGTCACTTTCAACAAGATGTTCGTATGCCATTTGGGCAACGATTTAAATATAATGCAGAAGTTTGTAAAATCTCCTGCTTTCTTAAACTTCTTTCTGTAATCCAGAAATGAAGGAGCATAGAAAGAATAAATATTTAATTGATCATATATTGTGCCCCGAAGTAAAGGGTACTGACTCACAAAATACGTGACAGGGCATGTTGAACTGAAAACTGTTTTCTTTTATTTAGCTAGCGTTATACGTCCATGTGAAGTTTGGTAACATCCACTAACACAGCAGGAAATTAAAAACCTTTATAGGTACACCTTGTCTATTCTGTGTGGACAAATAAAAAAAATTATAATTGGCGAAAGCAAAGTGCTTTGGCCAGTAAATTGTAAGCGATTTTTTAAATATACATGTAGACCTCTCGCATCAAGTCTATTGGAAGTATTGATTTCAATGCATAATTACGCTGAGAGTCGAAATAGCTAAGGCGTGGGAAAAAGAAATAATCCAATAATTAACCTTTGATTACCTTGGGTTTCACATCGGTCTTGGCGTGTGATATTAACCTTGGGGGACCTTAAGTGTGAACATAAAAATAAATTAAAAAATAATATTTTTATTAATTTTGAAAATAATTTATATTTATTTTTAAAAAAATTACAAAATCACAAGGAAATATTTACATTCATCTGCTTTTCCATTATCCCCCTGATTTTTTTAGACACACTTTAAATCTTTAAATCTTAAAAAAAAATATTATTTTATGATGAAAAATATAGAATGTTCGGAAATTAAACACCCAAACTACGGGAGGTGATTCCTTATGGATAGTGAAGTCGAAAATATATTGGACACCATATACCTAAACAGAATATTAAAGGAGATATGAGCCTGTGAACATTGTGTTTTGATAACGTATTTTCGCTGAATGCCTTGTACTTTCTGCCAGCGGTAGGGATGGCGGCGATTTACCCACAGTACGTCCCACACGGTTGAATATGACACGCCCATTTGGCGCGCTATGGAGCGTGTACTAGTGGAGGGCATGTATTTGATATGCTGACGTATCACTTCCTCAAAACAATCAGTGGGCACAGACCGAGAACGGCCAGCATTACGCATCTCAGCAACGTGGGAAGCATAAGTCACCTACCTGCTGCGGACTTTGTAGGCGTTGTACAAAGCATTCGGCAAAAATAGTTTTTCAAAACCCAAACTTCATATTATCATATCTCTGTTGGTGTATTATAATTTCAATTTTATTTTGCGTAAGAAATCACCTCCCACAGTTTGGGCTTTTAATTTCCGAACACGCTGTATATATAATTGTGTCTACGTACTTTAATTTCTAAGAAATATAATTTAAATAGTTAATAATTTTTTTTTTATTTGCAGTCAATTAAATTAGTTTGTTGCGAGAACTGCAGACGTCTCCTGCGTTCGACAAAACACACTTCTTCGCTCTATCCCTGATACACGCACGCATCACTTGGAAACAAACCTCGACGACGATGGTAGCGCGGCCACAAACAAACCGATATCCACACCAACTGACCATTGTCTCTAAGTCGACTAAATCCCGCCCAATAAACGAAGACACATGCTGCCTCTTCGCCAGCCGCCAACTACAAGTCCCCGCTCTCCTTCAATAAATTCTTTGATATCGACTACTGTTTCCCCTCCTCAAGCGAACGTGTTACCGCAGTTCCCTTCTGGCTGTTCTGCACGTGATTCGGCGTTACCAATATCAAGTGTTTGTTCCTTGGTGTAGAGCCTCCTTGGCGGTGTCAAATAAATAATGGTCCAATGTCAATAATAGGGAGAATGTAAACATCATTTAAGTATAACACGTCTTAAAATAATAACGCGAAATTTGCAGGTATCCATTGTTTTGAATATATATGTTGACAACGCTTTGGAAATATAATTTGTCGCGTAATTGCAGATGTGAAATTTGGCTTAAGGACTGCCAGTAATAACTACAGTTAGTGCCAGTTGCCAGCCGAATTGGATTAAAAGGTGTCGCCTCTAAAATATGTAATTATCATCGCATATTATTATTTTTATTTGTAATGCACATGCTTGCAAAACATTCATGGAAGTTACATTTTATCGCCTATGCCAAGGGACCTGAAAAATTCGCGTTATCCTTAGGCATCGCAATAAATACTGGAAAACGTGGGATGCGTGAATACTGGAGCCATTTTCGCCAGTTCATTGAATAATAATCTGTGTGTGAAGCTATTCCCCTTCTGACAAGACTTCGCATGATACGGGCACGCCATTGTGAGGTGTTTATTCATTGACGCAAATTGTTTCACGGTGTGTCAAACGAAGTATGGTGCAATGAAAAACGTAGTGCAATTAACATGTGCTTAAAATACCACTCGTCAACAAAAAATTACGCAAGTTTTGCACGTTTCTATTTTTACCCTTACATTTCCTATTTTGCTGGGAATTTATGCAAGAGTGAGTGTATATATATAGAGAGAGAGAGAGAGAGAGGCGATGAGTTCTAAATCCTGATAACTAAATGTAACATTATTTCCCACAAAACACAAAACACTTGGCTCTCTTGATCAAATCAGAATGTGTTGAATTTTATACAATTTCTAGAAACCAGCAAAATTCTCGGTATTATTTGGTACCAGGCTAAACTTCTCAGTGTTGCATATACTTGTTTCTCCATCGCCTGCAGCAGAGACGTAAAAACAACCCCTTTCAGACTGGACTGTACGTTATTGGACTACACTACACGACTGTGAAATGTTCATTTATTGGCGTGTCAGACGAAGTATAGTCCAATAATAAACGTTATGCAAACGTTGTGTGTTTGACTTTAACGTGTCCCCAAATAACAAAGCGAATTTTGCAGGTCTCTTACCATTACATGTGCAAGTTAGTTAATATAAGCAAGTTCAAACGAAATAATACATGAGTTTCTCATATGTGTTGAAGTTAAATTTTGAGTCAAAACTGTGAGAAAGTATGTACTTATAATGCAGCGTAAATATCATAGAAGAATGAGGCAGCAGTGTGGATTATAATAATTTATGAAGTCTGCGAATAAACTGAGAATTTTTTCAGGCAGCGACATAAAACTATATAAAATTTTTACTCCGCATGACGATTTTTCAGTTATGATGTCTTGGAAAAAATTACGGCCAACACCAAAAGTTTTGAAACAAAATCGAAATTTTATACGTTAAACAAGACATGAAATAAAGGGAGTAGATGCAAATTCTTTGTTTTAATGTGGTGCAGGGGTTCTATCTGAAATTATGGAATAGATGACTCATTATTCTTATTTCTCCACTTACCGAGTTTTGGAACTCACTGCCTTATATACCGGGTGAGTCACCCGAGCCTATTTTTCCATATCTATGCAACCGGCACACAATACTACCCATTTAACAAAACATCTCCTCCGCTGTAAAGTAGATGTATGGTCTGTAGCCGAGTCACGTGTCGTGCACATACTCGTTACGGAGCCTCGTCTGTTATCTGAACATTCGACGTCGTTCTCAGCCTGCACCAATCAGCGGCGCAACAATAGAGAAAAGCTGCAAAGCAGCACGTGCACGTTGATTCCTTTTCGTCAGTACAGTAAGCGGTGACTGTATTATTTGGTCATGTGAGAGAAACACGATGGCTCGAAGCGAGGCAGATGTGAGTTAATAAGGATGCAATCGTCACGGGCCAACGTGTTCGGTAAACATCGCAATAATCTGTTTCGACACAATAAACGGATGTGCATTCTTTGAAAAATGACCGCTTCTCAACGCATTGCTGACTTAACACGATCAGTTCACCGCTTACTGTACCGACGACAACGAATCAACGCGCACATGGTGTTCTGCTACGATTGATGTTTTGTTAGATTGGTAGTATTGTCTGCGGGTTACATAGATACGGAACAATAGGTGCAGGCTACTCACCTCATATATATATATATATATATATATATATATATATATATATACACATATATACATACATACATACACACACAAGGGCTGATTCGTAAGTCATGGCAACTATTGTTTACCTCCCAAAAATGACATAACACTGGAAATGTAGTATGCACAGTTGAAAGTGTACGACATGTAAGTTTTAAAGGCACATGGGGTATGGATGTAGGAATGTCCGGCCAGGAACAAAGGCAAACATGGCTGCTTGAAATTACCGTCTAATTGACATATTCTCGTACAAACTGCGTACGCTCATGTGAACGGGTACGTATCGTTCGTGTACGAGCTGTTCAACGTCCTTCAAATTAGTCTGCGAGGTTGTCCACGGTTCGTTGCCGCAACGGTGCAGACGGGAAATACCACCGGCTGAATGAGAACCGTCAATGTGCGCCACCTCTGGTCGAAATGCTGTGACGATGTCTACTCTTTATATATATACGCACACCCACGTACATACGGTATGGTACGGTCTGCCGGCTTCCTACGCGGGAGAGTTAAGCCATGATCACGGCGACGAAGCAAGGGCGAGTGCCCTCACCTGTTAGCACGTCGAGCCACCCTTCCAGACACTCCATTGTACGCCCGCCCCGCTTCCCAGCGCTGGAAGTCAAACATGTGCTCGCCAGCGACTCACCCCGGCTGCCACCCCCATTTCCCTCGTCCCCTACAACAGCCCTCTTAACCTCAATCATCTGCCGTTTTATTGGTCTTTTTATCCCCGGCGCTCGCCCGCTCCGCCGGCCGAACCCGCCATGATTAAGCAGACTTCCATCGCCCGCTCGCCACAAGAGTCATCACTCGGTAATTAGTTACCCGCTCCGCTGATTGCGCTATCTCGCGTGCTCTCGCCGTACCACGCGTCGAATGTGCGATCTGCGGCAGTGTCAGCCTCGACCATCCCCTCACATGCATTACTTATCAACATGCATATCACCTTCCACATGCCTTTTCACTGTAGCGATTTGTGGAATGTTTTGTGTCGACAACAGGGTAGAAATAATTTCGAAGAGTAATAATTTTTATCAATGAATATTTTGTAAAACATTTTAATATTAATACAAAATAGTATTTGTCCGTATTTATACTTTGTATAAAATGTAATATAATTTTAATATAAAATTAGAATACAACTTTATGATGGGAAGGACATGATAAAAAAATTGTCTAAATATGAACCACTGCAAAGCAGGCTTGCCACAAATATAATTTTTGAATGATATTTATAGTAACTACTATGTCTTTAAAATAGTACAGCAGACGTATTTGCAGTTATACCAGTTACATTGTAAAGAATTGTTGTGCTCTGAAAAAACACCACGATTAGTAAATACGAATGAAGTACATATCAAATCTTTCAAAATTGTATTCACTAAAAAAAAAAAAACCACTACGGCGGCTCCGAGACCCGTGCCTGGACAACCTGTGTCACTTGTCTTACGCCATTCACCATACGATCACGTTGTCTTCTTGTGCTCAGACTACTTTCGATAGGTCGGTTATACGAGGTAATAGCATGGGAGATAACACGCAACTACTAGAGAGGAAGTGAGGTAGGTTATTTGGACGATCACTGCTCTCAAGGACGACATACAGGAGGACTGTGCATTTGCCCAGTTCCAGTTTTGTGACCATAACAAACAACTTCTCTAGACCTGTCAGCGTTTACTTGCAACAAAGCACAACCCAATCCATAAGAGGAACTATCTGCACTTACAACCGGTTTCTTTTCAGTGTCAAAGTGTGCCGAACAATGTGCCTGAAGCTTGAGGTTTTTGATCTTTTCAAAGGCCTCCTGCTGAGGTGAATCGCACACATACCTATGGTTTTCCTTCAGTAAATCATTTAATGTTTCCAACACTTTGCTTTTCCCTTAGAATAAAATTTCCCACATAGTTAACCATGCCCAGAAAACGTAATATTTCAGCTTTGTCCCAAGGTTAAAAAAACTCTACAAGTGCCTGTACTCTACTAGGTTCTATGGCTATACCTTCAGCTGAAATAACCTGGCCTAAGAATGTGAACTTCAGAATGTATCGGTGAACTATGTTTTCTTCGGGACAACAGTCGCGTACTGGCAACTGCCATAAACGAAAGTAAACGTTCAACATCTCCTTACCTTTTTTACGGAGTAATATTTCATTACTTGCGAACAAAAGCAGCTCAAATAAGTTTATTTCTTCGCTATAAAGGAAAGCAGTGTTGCCATAAAACAAAAATTGTTTAAAGAAAACCTTTATTGACAGCAAATCTACGTTTCTCTAACCTTCTCTTGGAGTTAAAGCAATATTGTGTTACTGTAAACAAGGACGTCTCTAAGAAATGGTTTTCTTTGCCGTACAGAAATCTCTATAATAATTTTTGTAGAGTGTTTTTTATTCGTGTTGATAACGAGATAAATGTTATAATTACCAATCTCAATATAAGTGACATTTTCATTTAAGCAATAAGTATTATACTATAGTGTTAATAACGATCTTAGATGGTTGTGGTAGACCTATATTATTTATTAAAAATTAACAATATATGTTACGCGTATGGTGATATGTCAAAAGTTGGTCTTAAAAAGTACGACGATACCGTAAATGGACTACAGTTTACAATATTATGCTTTTTCTGCAGTAACACAAATTAAAATTTCGTGATTCGATTTGAATAAATAGCAACATATACCAGTCTCCCAATAGCAACATTTTTTTTTTTTTGTATTAGATGTGGGATATAAGAAAAGGTAAACAAATGAATATTAAAATGCATGGACCGTTCTTAAAGTTATTACAATTGGAAAAACTGCAGCGTACTCCGCACAATGCGGCACTATTGATGAGTTAACATATCCTTTACTAAATAAAACTGTAGGAACCAAAACTTATTGCTTTAACAAGAACGTCATCAGCCAAAATGGTAATGAAATTAAGGACAGCATACAACTTATTGTGGACCACGAAGAGAGATTACAGAAAAAAATTACGCCCCAGCGTACATTACAATCACCTACTGCAGCAATGAGAATAGGACATGGCCAATCAGAAACCACCCTTCCCTGTACACCTACCAGTAAATAACCTGCACCCCACTTTTCTACGCAAATGGTTGCTAAAAAGTAAAAAATCATGACAGTTCTTATATATGCATATTCGTCCCTTTGAATGTTGCGATGGATCCCTTGTTTTGTGACTTAAAATGTATTATTCGTGTACATCTTCTGACTTCGTATCTTTCATACTTTTAACTGTTGCAATGTTTTTTTGCACAGTAATTTTCTTGGCTGATTCCTCGCCTGTACTGGGACCACAAACTTCAAGATTCAAATTCCCTGTAAGGGTGCCACGGTGGCTAAGCGGTTAGATCACTCGCCTACCACCAAGGCGAACCTGGTTCCATCCCAGGTCGTGTCACTCCCGGATTTCCGCATGCGAGAATAGTGTCGGACGATGCCGCTGGTCGGCGGGTTTTCTCGGGTATCTCCCGTTTGCCCAGCCCTTGCATTCCGGCGCTGCTCCAGTCTCACTTCATTTCATCATCATTGGCTCTCAAGACCTCGTTGTCAAGAGCCGCCCAGATCTCTCAACTCAACTCGAATTTCCGGTAAACAATGATTTATTGTTTTGTTTTTAAACTTAAGACGAACCTTAGTTTAGTCCATAGTCCTCTCTCCGGTCAATTTCTGGCATGTAAGTGGGTAGCCTATATTTATATTATTATTAAAATGAATAAAAACACAGTGTTATTTTTTATTTTACGCAGTAATCCCCACACGATGCGTCATTTGTTTTACAATTTTTATTTTTCGGCCTATGAGTCAGTTAGGTGGTAAAATTATTTATTTCTGAGGAAACACCAGGACAACTTCGAACTCTTCAATACCAGCTTATCGTAATTTAAATTTGTGTAATGAAAGTCGTACTTACGTTTATATAAAATGTTGTATCATCGTGTATGGCCATCGTATTTTCAGTTCAAACGTTATTGTGTAAATATTCAAACGCAATTCTGGACGACACTTTCGTTTGTAAAACAAAAAGTTACAAATGTAACTGATGTGTGAACTTTCCTGTACGTATGTATGGCAGTAAATTTGATGAAGTATGTCATACTAAGACTGAGGTGAAAGGAACACGTGCATGTTAAAATAAATATTTATGTTGTCACAATTTTTTAATTGTGCGACCCAAAAAAAAATATAGATGGCGTGCCTAAGTAATAACGGTTTGCCAAAATTTGTTGGAAATCGATTGACTATTTTTCGAGTTATGGCCTAAAAGTGGAACTTTCTTACAAAATTTTTAAAAAAGAGGCGCTATGTAAACATATTAGATGGTAGTAAAAGAGGATACTGCCATCATACAAAGTTTGGATAAACTTGGTTACATAGTTTCGTAGATATTGTTTAGTAATCATTCATGTAGCTGCCATTTTAAAAATAAGTGTCTGACCGATTCAAAACATATCATATTGCACGCAGTAACATAGTATTCCGTCTTTCCCGGCTTTTGTAGTAATCGATTAACTGTTTCTATAGATATGATACAAAAACTCTATTTTTTCCAAGTAGCGCTATTTAAAACAAATTGTAGAAAATGATGTTATGTATCGGCATATTTATTGATTTAGTTGATCGTTTACTATACCAAGTTGGCCGGAATTGGTTAAACGGTATGGTAACTATAACAAATAAACGTTAAGTATTTATATAGCCGCTATATTGAAAATTAATGCCTTATCAATTTAAGTTATATGTAGTAAAATTCCCTATCATAGTATTAGTTACATGTGGAATTTGGCTGGAATCTATAGAGTACTTTCAAAGATACGATGTCAAATCTTAATTTATTCATTTAATGCTATCTTCCAAAATAATACTATACATCATTAAATTAAACATTATTTGATACACTATCAAAATAAGAAATTTTTGTTTAAAGTGGTTAAATAATTTCACATATATGAGGTGGTGCCATAAATATTAACATTTTTAGAAAATAAGTACACTGCTCGGTAGAAAATTACAAAAAAAAATAGTGTTCTTACTAAGAAATATATGTGTACCGAGATTGGTGAAATTTGTTTAACGGGACGACAGAAATTCATGACAGACGTTCGCACGATAGCATATTGTTATGGTGTGATCAGGCCTTAGCTGAACGGCCTGCCTGATCACACCTTCAAACATGAAACCTGGAAACGAGCGTGATTGCAAAACCACCGAGCAGAAAGAAGACAGTTGCAGAAATCCCCTCCACTGGCCAGTAAATGGGACCGCAAAAACAATGCGCCCGATATAGGCGGGCGTAACACCCGGAACAGCGTATTTTGTCGTCAACCCGAGCAGAGAGAAGACCACGGAAGATGGATGTGTCCGGCCGTCGTTAACCGTCTCGTAGAATCAGCTTCCGGCAACATTAACAAGGTGAAGACTTTCCCGTTAGATTATAATAAAATGGCGTGAGGTAAATATAATTAAAAATCATCTAGGTATTAAATTTAAAGCTACACCGATCAATAGTAACATAAATAGTAATTGTACAATCCTTATGTTAATAAACCTCATCTTATACTGTTGTACTCTACCGAATCATGATTCATTATTGAGCTACGCCCCCAGCGACGTTCACGTTCGAATGGCTTAAAAGCTACAGTTCGTAACAATGGCATTGTTAGTAGTTCGTAACAATATGCTCTACCCTCCACCCCCTCCTAGACATGTATTGGGTGAAAAGGCTAAAAAAAATTGAACGCAGCATTTCAGTTTCCAATTTGTTAACCCAAAGGCTTATTAAGTAAAACTTTAGTTGGTAATAGTGAACCACTCCTTGGCACTCAAGACCAGAACCAACAGGTAGAGAAATCACCAGAAAGGGGATTTCCGCTCAAACGGCTCCTATTCCGAGCACCAAGGTACCTCAGAGAATAACGAGGAACGAAATCCTCCACAAGCGCGATCTTTTATGCAAAATAAAGATTAAAACACAGGGCCGAGACCTACCAAGTCGTCTTTCCTTTTACATCACCATGGGAAAACTTACTGATAGAAAAGCAGGCTTTAAGCACATGTTTGCACAATGCAAAAGAGAAACAGTGTTATCAAATATTAAACTTTGTGCTAATTTACAAGAAGTTACTATGGTAAGTAGATGGATTTGGGGGCTCTGAGGGCAATACGNATATTCCTACATAACCGCTTGTTTTACACCAAACATAACTTCATTAATCAATTATTTTAACCAAAAATCTTTGTTTCCCCTCAAAATGTTTCTTTTCTCTGCCAAACCCTCCTAAATTTTGAAAAATTTGTGAAAAAAGTGCTTGCAGCTCAATGTGGCTGCCTGATTACTCAATGTGGCTGAGGTATCCTAAAATTCAGCCACAATGAAGAATCTGAAGAGCCAATAAAATAAAATAAATCCAAAATTATTTTCTAAAAAAATATGCATAGTACAATAAAGAAAATAAAGTCCGTAAGTATTGAGTGTTAGTAGCGCTATTGTGGGGAATTTGGCACATCGGGATATCGACGCTGATCATACTCTGTCTTCCGGTCGGCCTGCGGCAATCTTGGATCCAGATATCCTTGACCTTAACCTTTGACCCCAAAAATCCAAAAAATAAAAAAAAATGGAAAATTAATAACAAATATAGATTTAAAATATTAAAAACCATAAAAAAATTTATTCGAAAATTTATTTTAAAAAATGTATTTATGTGGTCCCCACACTCCCCTCCATTAATTTTTATTCCCCCATCTTGGTTGGTACAGTCCACCATCTTGGTAGGCGTCGTAGCCACCATCACTCATTTTGGTCTGTGCAGTCCGCTATCTTAGTAGAAGCAGTCCGCCATCTCGGTATGCGTTACAGCCACCGTCTGCCATCGTGGTAGGTGCAGCCGTCCACCATTTTGGTAGGTGCAGTCCGCCATATTGGTAGGTGCAGCAGTCCACCATTTTGTTCGGTGCAGTCGCCTGTGCACTAACATATATTAATATTGATGTACAATATGATTTTGGCTTATTATTTATACTAACATATAAAATGTATATATATTTATATTAGAATTTAATATTCATATATGCTTATATTATAATATCACATGTATATACATTTATAATACCATATAATATGCAAATTTTCTTATAAAATATGCATTGGTGACGGTATCTGTGGGTAATATATATTCCCCGGCGCCCTTGCTGTGAAGAACAGAGTAAGAGAGTTTTCTCAAGGTGCTCTCACGTTTTTTAAAATATATAATACATCCATATTTTCTATCTGAATTAAACTGGTAAAGATCTTCCTATTGACTAACGTTCCTCCATTCTGAGTGATGACCTGACTGATTCTCTGCCGAAAAATTCGTAGAACCTCGATATCTTTCACTAGAAAACTGGTGGGTTGAACTGCGTTTCTGAAAAATGACTAGAAAAAATGAAAATTTTTCCACACGTCGGTTACCCTTCGTAAGTGATTTGTATTGATTAACATTGTTGTTAAGAAATTTTTTCAAGCACGAAAATATTGTGGTGGTTGGGTCCACACACCCACAGCAGTACATTTTTTTCATGGGACACCTTGAGTTTTGAGTTGAGAGAGAGCTTAGTAGCTGCANTCCACACACCCACAGCAGTACATTTTTTTCATGGGACACCTTGAGTTTTGAGTTGAGAGAGAGCTTAGTAGCTGCAATGGGTGAGGACGTTTAGATCGGTGAAGAAGGTCAAGTGCCCCGAGAAAATCTGCTGGATATCACCAAGTCCATCANTCCACACACCCACAGCAGTACATTTTTTTCATGGGACACCTTGAGTTTTGAGTTGAGAGAGAGCTTAGTAGCTGCATTGGGTGAGGACGTTTAGATCGGTGAAGAAGGTCAAATGCCCCGAGAAAATCTGCTGGATATCACCAAGTCCATCANTTGGGTGAGGACGTTTAGATCGGTGAAGAAGGTCAAGTGCCCCGAGAAAATCTGCTGGATATCACCAAGTCCATCACAGGTGATATTGTTGGCCATAGTATCAATCAATTTTCCCACCTGAGCGAAAATACAGGTGCGACCCCTGTCGGGAATCGAAACTAGCTCGCCTTGACGGAAAGCGTGCTCACTGGTAGCTGTGCACCTGCTGTAGAGATGATAGTGTGAAGTATTTAGGGTGTCCGGTCCTGTGTCGGTGCCAAATAATCGTTATAGATTAGGTGCCTGATCTAGACTGCCACGTTTCGTGGTTCTCTGGGATGGTGATTATCGCAGGGTTCACAGAATAGTTAGTAAATATTCATGCATCAGGAATAGGGCTTGCATTTATTGCTGTCGTCATTTTAATGGAAGAAAGAATTACCGTATCTCTGGTGGAGGACTGAAGTGTGTTGTTGAGAAATTTTACTTGTGTAAGCATGGAATCGTTTTCACCCTAGAGCGCAAGGCATTATTAACAAACATGAGAATGTGACTAAACGTAATCGCCATTTTTCAAAACCAATTTGATGCATATTTAATAACATATATTCATGATCTGATCGTGACCTCTGTTATACCCGACAGAAAGGTTTTCTTATTAGATTTTTTTTCCTAAATATTCAAAGTGATGTTTTTCCATCGTGCTTAGTGTCAACGGCAGTAGTATTTCAACGATTATTTCCCGAGTCGATACATATCAGGGTTCATGGGAGGCTATTTTTGCATTACATGCTCCCCCATAAAAACCCCTGCTAATTACAATCGAAGCGACGCTGTTCGCTGTGTATTGTGATAATATTCCGTAAATAAAACAGGTTATAGTAAGTCATTTTCGAGTAATTTTTGCTAACATTCTTCAGCGCATGACATTTCTTTCCATCTGGAAGAGTTGCGAAATAGGGAAGGGCCATGTATTCGATAATGAAGACAGTGTTGACGGAGAAAACAGTGGCAATTTTTTAGACGTCCTCACACAATTACTCACCGGCTTTGCTGAAAACATTGTCGTTAATAATCCAGAAGACGACAAG
Organism: Clitarchus hookeri; assembly: GCA_002778355.1. Classification (NCBI taxonomy): domain Eukaryota; kingdom Metazoa; phylum Arthropoda; class Insecta; order Phasmatodea; family Phasmatidae; genus Clitarchus; species Clitarchus hookeri. Next base: position 8,083 of record NQII01000316.1, on the reverse strand, counting down.
AACACGAACTACGTATTTCCTGAAGACCCCAGTGAACATGTTGATAGACTCAGGAAGGCAAACTTAAGGGAAGGGGTTACATCGAATGAAACTATTGTGTACTATCCATGGTCTGCAAACACCAGAGAAATGCAAATATTGAATTCACGGAAAAAGTAGGATGTGTTCATAGTTCTGCACTTTTAATTTATTGAACCTTACCCTACTGCTTTTCTAGAAAACTAATTATTTCAGCGGTGAATAAAATCGAATACAAGGGTCTGTTTTAAATAAAAATTGAACGANCTTTTCTAGAAAACTAATTATTTCAGCGGTGAATAAAATCGAATACAAGGGTCTGTTTTAAATAAAAATTGAACGAGAAAGCGCGTTAAGGGGAATATGGTTCAGTCTGAAGTATAATGTATCTTCCGTAAATAAAACAGGTTGAGTTATGTTTGAGAAACAAACGAACTGAGGAAGGAATGTTTTTGAGGAATGAAAGGGCGATAATCTGGGAGCGACCCTGCCGGGAATANGTTATGTTTGAGAAACAAACGAACTGAGGAAGGAATGTTTTTGAGGAATGAAAGGGCGATAATCTGGGAGCGACCCTGCCGGGAATAGAACTTGTCTCGTCGTGTTGGGGGAAGGAGGCCAAGTGAAGAATGGGCTGGTGTTGAGGTGGACCTCCTGTGCGAAATTGTGTGTACAAAAGAAATATTCTCTACTCGTTCTCGTGATGGGAAACGAGAGCTCTGGCCACTGCAGTCTCCCTCTTATGTGACACCGTGTAAGAGGTTATCGTTTCAAAATAGGCCTGAGGTGCCGTTTTTGATGGGGAGCCTGAACTGATGAGTACAAATCTTGATAATTTCACAGATTTCAGTAGGCCTTCTGACCTGAGTAATCTCTCGTGCAGTCTGATATTTTATTTAATTTTGCGTGTGTAAGAAACCTCATGTGGGTAAACATGAGTATTTTTTAATATATTTTTGTTAATCTATTGCTTATGTACTTGCATATATGATATGTTATATCTCCATGGCATCATGAGCTGCTGTTAGAGTGCAAGTATGGTAGCAAGCATCAGAACACTTTCTGGGCATGATGGAGGTGCACAAAGTTTGTCGCAAAAATATATACCAATAATGGGTGATTTAGCTCTCGCTTCTGACATTTCAAAAATATATCGTTCGTATGTCTATGTGATACATTGGTATGCCTGGACTGAAACATTGCCATCATGCGTATGTATCTCTGCAGGTTCATAAAGAACTTGGGGCAATTTTAGAATCGGTATTTATCTCTGATATTATGATGTGTACTCTGTAATAAAAAAAAATATGAGAAATAAACTTTTTTTTTCAATGGTCAGGTATTCGGTGTGTGAACATAGACGTTTCCTCTGAAGGCTCAAGATTAATACAACTTAAAATACTAGATTTGTTTTTTACCTCGGAATATCGCCTCTATTTGGAAATATAAATATGTAGCACCTGTCAGCTGCATGAAGTTCATTACTGGGCAATATTTCCTCCCTCTTTCTGTAATGGGTGGCCTATTTTATATTACCTTAATTACATTTCATGCGCTCGTGTGTATTTATATATATATTCGGTGCAATAATGTCTTAGGTTTTCCCGTCGCAAGAAGGGTTAAATATTTTATTCATGAAAGGAGGTTTACACTCGTATTTGCAGATGTGAGCGGGTTGAATATTCTGTTAGATTTTTTCCTCCCAAATGGTTTAACATTAATTGACCACTGTAAACGTGGTGTACTGATTTTGATATTTTGTTGATATTTATCCTTAACGGGTGTATAGGTGCGTAACAAGTTATTGATAAGAGTTATGTAATTAATACTATATAAAAAAGGTTTATTCAACGTTAGGGTTGTACAATATTATTTCAAAATAAATATGATTCATTATGAACGGTGGGAGCTCTACAAATATACAGAAATATTAAATGATATTATTTTATAAAGATTTAACCAGCCACGTTCTGAGTAAAGCCTAATTGCAGAGTCCCCACCTTGTTCATTGTTCATGATCCCGGAGGCTGATTAAGGTGGCGCAAGTCGACGGCAGGACACACCCACCTTCATTGGTCTTCTCGTTCCAATGGCCCGACTAAAAAAGACACCGCCCATGGACTACGCTGTCCTATATCGGCTGCGTTGTCCCCGTTTACTGGCCGGTGGAAGGGGTTTCTGTGGTTTGCGATTTCATAACTAATTGAATTGATCAAGGCACGTGTCCTGGATAAATAAGTGAAGGTGTGATCAGGCAGGCCGCTCGGCTAAGGGCCTTACTACAGCTTGTAACAGTGGGCGTGGAAAGTATATGCATCGGCGTATAAAAGGAGTCCTTCTTTGGATTACGAAGGGAATAGTAATGCCCTGATTCGGTATATATTCCTAGAGTTTTCAGACCACATCGCATCGTGTGCTAAATGCTACCTTAAATAGCCTGTAAAATGCAAAATTATATCTCGGTATGCCTCAAATGTGCAAGGAATTGCTGGTACCAAATAAACCTTTGTGCTGAATATAGTGATTTTTTTTTAGTTAATACGTACACATTTGTTTGCATAACGTGTTGCAATTTTTTTTAGGTTTTCCATCCTCGAAACGTGGCAGGCTCGTGATTCTGAAATCCCGATGTAGCGGATTCGATGTGAGAGAAAATGGCGCAAGCTCTTCCTCTTATAATAAATACATATAAATATTTTTTATTCGTAACTGTATTAGATTCTCGTAAAATAGTAGCGTGAGTTTACATTATCTAGGTGTTCTGTGAGCTAAAATAGTAATAAAAGTAAATTTTATACCATTTTGAGACAGAGCGAGTTGCTAGGGCAAGCGGGAACATGTAACGACTCGACCAAGCAACCATTCCGGCATTCACCTGGAGTGATTTTTTAAATAGAAATTCGAGCCGAACGAGTCGAGTATCGAACCCGGGTCCCCTTGAACATGGGTCTTCCCTGGTGTTTACTTGTGAGTGCAGATATCTGTCTTATTATCCTTTGAATGAAAGTTGGCTTGTGTAATAAATAAAACAAGTTGCTGGAGCGAGCATATGCATGTATGATTCAGACCCGGACTGAAAATAACGAAATGTTTTTATTACAACATTTGCTTTTAAAAAGCTTTTTAAAATGGTTAATACGAATAATTTAAATTGAAAAAAAACTCCAAAAAATTGTGGTCATGAGCCATACATAAATTGATTGTAAAAATTTATATAAGACAATTTTTAATAAACTAATGTTATTGTGCGAGGGGGATCTGTTTCTTTGTTTGGACAGCTGCTATCTAACATTAAAGTATTTATCTTTCTGGCCACTTGTTTATCTCAGTGGTTAGAGCTCCTCACTCCTGTTGCGAGAGGTTGTAGTTTCAAATCTCTATCACTCCATAAATATAATTTATTTGATATAAATCGCTTTAATTGTTGGATACTTTTACAGAAAGGAATTTTATTTGTTGGTGGGAAGAGGAGGGGGTAGTGGATGAGGGGATAAGGTGGTGTGTCGAGATTGTTTAGTGGTTGAAGTGTTGGTGAAGGGTGTAGGTAAGGTGGGGTGACAGTACTGAGTTTTGAAATGGAAGGACAAGTAGGGGCATACTTCTTAAATCCAATATGGTTTCCTGACATATGGTTTCATAATCGATGTGACAACACGATCGTATGTTCCTTAAAAAGACAAGTCCTGTGATACAAAACAGCCAATAATTACGCCATTAATTTTTTTATTAGTAAAAATATATTTCATTTAAGAAAATAATTTTTATTTAATTTTACATTTTCTACCCCTCAGATTCATCATTTTGGTTGAGTTTTGGGATACCTCAGCAAGATTGAGGATAAAGTACTTTATTAAAATTTTTTTTGGTTAATTTAAGAGGGTTTGGGGCAAAAAAGGAAAATTTGAGAGGTAAAAGTGATTTTGGGGTCAAATAATTGATTTTTGTAGGGATTTTTGGGATAAAACAAGTTATTTTGTTGGAAAAGATTATAGAGTCGCCGATGGCAGCCACACCTTGAAGCCTCAGCCCCCAGTCCTTGCCCACAGAGCCCCCAAATCCTTCTACTATAGTAATTTACTTTATCTTCATTAAATTATTTAATAATTAATAAAAAGCTTCTGAACTAAGAAAAAAAAGGTTTCAAATATATTTTAATTTTTTTAGTTTCTATTATGTACGGATGTGGACACAGAAGCACCCACAAAGCCCCAACAAAGGACACAACCAAATCAAAAAATACCGAAACACAACGACATGAGTATTACGAAAACTTATACATTTGCACTTATGTGGGTGCATCCATGAATATTTATACTTTTTATAATTGAAAACAATTTGCTAAAACATTTTTATTAAAAAAAGAATTTTGACACATGAAAATTGTTTTTATTTGTTTTTCCAAGGTTTTCTAATTAGGTCGAAATTCCCAAGGAAATGAGAAAACGGGCAGACATGGCGGTTTTCTCAGTTAAGTGTTCACGCAGAAAGGTAAAAAGAAATCTTAGCTGACATTTGCCAGGCGCTGGTCCGGACTCCGGAGCACAGGCTAAAATAAGAAAATTCAGCTCATGGTGAGAGACCTGAAAAATTCGCGAGTTCAGTGATCTGCAGGCTAGACGCTACAGTATTATGTACAAATATGCCGATATCAACTGCACACTGGTTGTCTGCTGTCACAGTGGAGGGCGACAATTGGACACCGTTCTCCAGGAAGTGGTAAACACCGTGTGGACCAATGGCTTAAGTTATATAATCGCAAGTGTTTCATATTTTAGCTTGTCCCAAAATGAATCCGCGAATTCTTCAGGTGTCTAACCATTGCACAAACCAGGAAGTTGTACTGTACATCTTGGTCAGCTACGTGTAGAAGTTCAAGGCAAAACTTGGACTGCCCTAAGATTGAACACAAATTAGGTAAATGGGTTTGGTGCCCACTTTTAACAAACATTTATCGTATGGCAGAAACAATACAGCATCCGAATTACTTACCGTGAGCGGTCAATGAACTTATTATAACATTATGCAAGAATATTGTGAAGCAGCAAAATTAAATGCGTCGTTACATCATGGAAAAGGTGTTGTGAAGAAGGTCGTGTCAACACTTTTCTGTTACCAACAAAAAAAAATTGGGTCTTTCCGATACACACATGACCAATCGATACATCTCTATTCATTATGTCTCGGTCGCCAAAGTTATCAAGAGTCAAATCATAGTGTACATATTTTTTTTAGCTTTACATTTTAGTATTACTTATTGTAAAAACATTATTAACGTATAACGTAGAATACCAACAAATTATCAAACAATAAAGAACACAAGTTCTGCCATATGGTGTGACAAATGTGAACTGAAAAAAAACAGGTTACGTAGAGACAGGCCAAAAAGGTTTGCTACTTTAAGAGCAATAAACACACCGAAAATAGGATAATTACATTATTTTGTTGCTGCTTATTGCATTTACCATTACAAGCTACAAACAAACTTTTAAATTACGGTTGCATCAATCATTAACATAACATAATAAATATTAAAAAGGGAAGCAAACTGCCATAAGAAAGATTTATTTCCAATAAAAATTAAGGAAAGACTACGGTGCTTTGCCAAAAAGGAAGGAATTTGCTAACAAAGGCAAATTAGAACAAAATAGGAGAGAGAGAAAATGCCACAACATGGCACAATAAATAGCAAGGAGAATCTGATTTTCGCGAAGTGGTCTTGTACCGTTATACTTTTAAAAAATGTAACTCAGATCCACTTTCGTGATTGGATGTTTTTGCCAGCGAATCACAGGCGCTCAATACTGGAGTAGCATTGTTCTGATTGGCCCAATCGAATATAACACTCTGTTCTGACCAATACAGGCGGTCGGTGACCTAAGGAAAACTGCACGTGTGCAAAAATTATTTTGAAATATAATCTGCGAGGAACTTTTTTTTTTTCAAACATCCGATGTTCTTAGTAATTAACCCTTTGAAGGCGGCACGAATTTACTGGCACTGAAGACAAGGTTGAAGTGAGCTGCCCGTATTTTCCACTAGACTAATATAATATTAGTTGTGTTTGTCTCTGTATTTCCACCTACCATCGTCCTGTTGGTCCTGGCCGCGCTAGACACGCCTACTGTATTATGTAAAGTTTATTATTGGCTGGCCATCGGCCAATGAAGTCGCAGGTTGACAGTGTGCCAACTTATGTGTCACAACAGATGTGAAAGGTTTTACAATCCATTCTGTTTATTTGAGAAATTATTATAAATAACAGTTTTATTTTTGCAAGCGGAAATGTTGACAAGATATTCGACAAATTCCAGCGAAACAATAAAACTAAAATAGTGTAATTTTTGGTTAATGAGTAAAGAGATGTCCTTATAAAAAGCCCAGTATATATAGGTGCATAATCCTCAAAGGGTTTATACATATTTTGAAGACTCCTATTGACACCGTTCAAAGTTTCCAGTTAAAGTCCAGTGTAAAGGGGAACAAATTACTAATTCATTCAACAACATGTTATACCTCACAGTTGTACAAATACTTCAGCAAAAGCTGGTTGTTGGTTGGTTGCTAAAGAGAGAGCAAAGCCATTTGTTTTGTACGAAATAGGTTCAGGATGTTAAGATCATACTATTTCTTCCATGTGATTATTGATTCCATGAAGAAACTGCCGAATTTCAGGAGTTCATTTACAACCAGTCAACACTTCTCAATCCCTTACATATTGATTGTTTCAACAAAAAAGGGACAAAGGCCATTGCAAACACTTTGTTGTAGTCTACTAGGTAAAATAAAATAACTTAAATTAAGAATATAAATAAGAAAATAGGAATGAACGAGCCTTGCTGATGGCAAATATGTAACATACGTATGATTCCAAGAAGGAATTATTTTGTATATTCAGGTCACGTTTGTTTATTCATTGGATGCTCCAGTGTTGAGAATTTTTTTTTATTGGGTTTGATGTTGCGTGTTCGTAATATTTATATCTGATTATTGCTGCCTAAAATACTTCAAGGTGGGTCAAAACAAATGTGGGCCAATAACAAAAATTTATAATAAAGCATACGGGATTGAATTCAAACTTGATATCGAATGATTTTCGAGAAATTCGCATACCTCTAGCTATGAGCCACCCACCTCATATCAATAAGTTAACAGTACAAACTAAAAGTTAAACTAAATTTCAACTTTAGAATTTTACCTTGTTATAAAACTAATTCACTACAAGTCGCAGGCTGTGTAATAATAAGCGTCTTTGTAATCAGAATAGAATGCTTACCAGTTTAATGAGCAGCGTACTTAAAACAAATCAGTTAGCATAATGCCAAAAATGGACCTCTCATAAATGAGTTAAAAATAATTGGCGCANTAATTGGCGAATTTTTTTTTTTAACCACGTCCTTCAATGCCGCTACGAAAGCAAAGAGAATGTCTTACCAATACAGCCTTCGTGTTACATTTCAAAGAAAGCAGCTCACTTCGATCAAATTTTTTTGAAACCCGTAGTTATAACGCAATTAGCAGTAAGAGAGCCCGTTATTAGGTCCGCTAACTCATTACGTGAGGCATGAATAAAACAAACTGTAGACGTAGTGCGGTCCTCGCTGTCCCTCGTGCGTGAAAGGTGGCCCTTTTACCACAAACCAGCTTCGTTCGTAAAGCTCTTTCTCCATTAAGTGAGTAATTTTTAGAATACTCGTACATATTAGTAAGGACACCCGATTAACCGCGGAAGTAATTCCACAGAAGCTAGATTTCAATATCCTACTCGTACTCCGGCAGTTTTCATCGCGTTATTGGCCGCGTGCCTTCGTCGAAGACAGTGGTGTGTTCACTGGGCCAATGAGAATTGGGTTACTCCGGTATTGAACGTCTGTTATTCGCGGGCAGGCACCGAAGACTCGCAGCAGTTGAAACCAACCAATCGCGATTGTGGATCTGAGAAAAAGCGTTTTCAAATGCAACTTAACCAGAAATCTTTTCGCGGAAATCGGGTGTCCCTACATAATAGTGAATTAATTTACTGCTGGAAATACTTTATCATACCTCTTCTACAGGTTGTGTCCGGGGT
>NQII01000315.1:962502-976849 GCA_002778355.1 Clitarchus hookeri | reverse complement strand
TTTAACTCGACAAACCAAAAAAAAATGTAAAAATTAAGAAAGTAAAAAAAGTTTGAAGGAACATATTACATCACAGACTCCGACACACATGTTGGATGTTGGTGACCTTGACCTTTACTACAATGACCTTAAACTCGAAAAACTGAGAAATAATTGTAAAAAGTCGAAATAAAGTAATAAAAGTTTAGCAACATATTACATCACTGACTCCAACACCCATGTTGGATTTTGGTGGTCTTGACCCCTATAACTGTAAACTCGAAAAACTTATAAAAAATGATAAAAATCAGAAGGAATAAAAGTTTAGGAACATATTACATTACTGACTGCGACACACATGTTGGATGTTGGTGACCTTGACCCAATGACCTTGAAAACGAATAAACTAGAAAAAAATTGCAAAAATCTAAAGAAAGTATTTCAACTGTACGAAGATATTAAGGTACATACTACAAAACCCATGTTAAATATTGGTGACTTTGACCTTGACCCCAATGACCTTAAACTTTAAAATTGGCAAAAACTCGAACAAAAGTAATAAAAGTTTAGGAACATAAAACATTACTGACTCCAACCACCATGTTAGTGTTGGCGATCTTAACCTTGATCCCATCCTTCCAACCCCTAAAATCAAATTCTTAAATACGATTAACATATAATATTGTACCCTATTCCCTTCTCACCCCTACACTCCCAACCCCTCACCAAACTCCTCGACCAAAATTAATCATTATCCTTACATAACAAATTATCCCTCAACCTATACCAATCAATTGTATCTGCCAATTGGCCATGAAATTGCACCTTTAACACATTATGTTTCTTTTCCACAGTTGGACACTATACTGTGTACAACTTATTTTTATTTCATCTACCACCAGAGAGCTCCATGTCGTACAATTTTCAAACCCAAGATCTCGGTGATAACACATGGATTCTTCGACTTGACTGGCCTGACCCAGGTGAATTTGCTGTAGGCACCGACGCCCACACAACAATCGCTGCATCAAGTTTGGGGTACAGGAACAAACAGTTACGAGCTAAAGATGGACGGTCGCCATGGTGCAATTAGATCAATGGAGCATTGTAATGGCGACCAGCACACCACCATCCTGGAGCATATGGCAGACCTTGTGCCAACCCCTCTCTAGCAACAGAAATGTGAGTCAGCAGCCATCTTGTAAAGCCTTTGGTTATATAAGCAACGACAGCTGGCCCCATCGCCAGTTCCCAGCCTCGCCAGAAAGCATGTCATCCAGTCTGCGTATGCGATGGTTGCAAGACGTTTACCGGCCTCGCAACTACCAGCCACCACAGATAGCAGAGTACCAGTTCGAAGTCGATGACTATAGCATATCTGAAGGAGAATAAATTGACCTACTTTCAGATCCTCGCCCAGTGGAAGATTCGACCACTTCATTTATGATCCTAATTCACAGTTGATTCAATAAAACATTTTGTTAACAGTCTAATTTATTTTCGTCCAACACAGATGATTTGTTTTTTCAAGCGAGATTTTTGCTAGAGAAACAAAATTAATTTTGTTGCTTTTCAAGTTTTGCTTACACAACAAAATATTTTGTTGGCCCAGCTAAATATATTTACGGCCTTAAACAAAAAAAGACCCGTCTTCTCCCTGGGCATGATCTAACCTGATTGTAGAGCACTGGTAACTCCTGCCATTCATCCGCCAACCTCTTTATTAGTTCTTTAACAGCCCTATAAGCAAATTAATGTTTTTTTATCGGTATGGAGTTTTTTTTCAATTATTAAGCCCTGCACCAATATTTAAAAATTTTCTCTGCACAAAAATATAACTTTCGGATTGCAGTGTTTTCCATACTGTAAGAAAAAATTATGTTTTAGAAGGAGGTGGGGTACCTCTACGCCAACTTCCAGGCCTGTAGCTAAAGAAATTTACGAGATATAACAAATTTAATTTTGCCTCCCAAAAAATGGTTAGACTTTTTGAAGCACAATTGTTTGTGTCTTGTGAATTTGGCACGTAACGTTCCCGTGAAAGGCATCAGATATCAGATTACTGAAATTTGCAAAGAGTACGAGTTTCTAATTAAACTGCAGATACGCCATTTTGGCAGATGAATGATTACACACAAGAAATACGTTGAAGGGAGAGCTCAAACGTTAAGGAAAACGGCATATATTTTGCTGAAAGATGCAAACCCCACACCCCCCCTCACTTTTTCCATCACCGTTCGTGAGAAGAGATTATACGAGGTTGCTCGGGGATAAATGGCCCATTCCTTAACTCACACTACTATCGAAGTTTAAAATTACGTAAATACGTATGCATCATTCAAAATAGTCTCCATCTGCAGCTAAACATTTCTGCCAACGATTCAAAAGGCCTCCAATACGTGGCTCCTGCAGCAAGTACTAGAAGGCACTTTATGTACTGTACCTGTTTTTTAACACACTGTCATTCAGGAAGTGATTTAACCCTTTCAGACCCGTTTTTATTTACGGTTTCAGGTGTTGTAAACAAAAAAAAATTATAATGCGTACTGCTCTTAAGACTTCCGCCTACCTGACGATTGAAATGCGTTGCTGTGTGTTTGAAATGCTCGTTTTTCCACGAAAAAAAATTAAACATGCGTCCAATGTGCTGATACATGAAAAGAACTCACACTTCAAACAAGGGCTCTTAAGTGCTTTCAAGACGTTACACACATTAGAAACACCATTTCAAAGTACTCCAAAATGGTTAAAAACGGCTTTTTCAAAGCTCTATATCTCAAAATATACGCGTAGGATGCATACAAAGCCACTCAAGGACACTGCATTGAACCTTCCTACAGACTTTCCACCAATAAAATAATAGGCTCACCCCATAAAGTCCCGTAGGTACACGCCGTACGACAAAAATACTGCACGCCAGTTCAGAGTCTTGCACTTAGCGGCGATGGCGCATTTGATGCACGTGTCAGTGTCGCCCTTATCGCTCCCGCGCTTCTCGGCCTCAAACGCGGAAAACGTCTCCAAGAATGCGGGATCCTTAAGTCAACGCAACACTTGTTTCGTTGTCACAGCCAATGAATGAGCTGTAGGCTATATGTTCGACTACAGTTGTATGAACCAATTATGACCTAGATAAGTAAGACGGTGTGATAATCATTTATCCACAGGTCATTATGCTTCGCAATGTGCAGTGCTGACCAAAAATTAGCTACACTTGCGTAGTGTGCACAACTGTGTACACTGAGTCTGAATGGGTTAAATACATAAACATTTATTTATGCAGTCGTGTTTACGTCGAAGAATACGGAGGGTACGGGGTTACTTCATGCAGACGGTCACTCAGCTGCTGTCTCTCAACAAGCACTTAGAACGGCATTATTTAGATTCTTGCATAAACACTACAACTTTGGCTAACTTTAGACGCACAAAGAAAGGGGAGCGGGACTGGCAAGCAGCTAGCAAGTTGGACCATCATATACAGGATATTTCTTGAACAATATCGACAAACTCCGGCAGGTTATCTCTTACGAAAATATAATACGAAAACCTATCTACCACTCGTTTCCCTTAAGTAAGTAAGTAGTTAAAAAATACCGGTTCGGGCCCACCGCCGAGCCACACCTACAAAAAAAAATTTTTTTTATTTAAAAAAAATCGGTCCCTAATTTTGCGTTTGGAAAAACCCAGACGCCTACGCGAAAAGGTGACCGCAAACTTTTCATTTGGGAAAACCCAGACGCGAGTGCAAAAAACGTGGCATCAAACTTTGCGTTCGGGAAAACCCAGACGCCACTGCAAAAAGTGACCGCAAAAGTTGCATTTGGCAGGTGCACCTGGGCGGCAGCAAAAAATGGCTTCAAAAGTTGCGTACGGAAAAAGTCATCCAGAAAAAAAAAAGTTGCTTCACTAGAAACGCGAGCGCGCCGAACATATCCGGCAGCCTGTATGAGGAAAACTTATCGCGAGCTGTAGTTAGATTTAGTTTTAATGGGTTCGTTCATGCTTCAGTATCGTTTACAAATTGTAAACGATACTTAGTAGCCTTTGAAGAACGTTTCGAAAGTGTTCACCAAACCGGCTTCGTCACAGTCGATGAGGCGTATGTCGTTGTTGTAGATCATAAACAATGGACGTTGCACATTACCGTAATGTTCGCGAAACTGATGGACGTGGTCGTCCGAGACGTACACCGTGCTGTACAACTGCGTATAGTGCGGGTATTTTGTCTTCATCCGTGCGCACGCATTCTTCTTGACGTACGCTTCATCGCCATGTGAAAAGTAGTACGGGAACTCTTCGTTGGTGTAATTTTTCTTGAACAGCGAAACGTACTTTATGCCCGCGGGCTTGTCTCGTTTCAACACGGTTTCGATACGGTCCGCGAGTGCGTCGAGCTTGTCGTACAGAGTGTTGACTTTTGCGTCGAGCGTGTTGACTTTTGTGTCGAGCTTGTCGTACAGAGTGTCGAGCTGGTCATACAGAGCATCGAGGTCTCCGTTTACAGATATGTCTAGTATCGTGTAATAATTAGTTTACAATTAACTTCATTTTTATACCCGGATGCGGGTCGTAGCCGCGCAACGTGATATCACTAGGTGTGAACTCGTCAATGTTCCGGACAGTGGAGTTTAGTTCGAGAGTCGGCAGCGGTCTCGGCTGATGTGCCAGCTGGAGCTTAAGTGTGTCAACGTGTTCTGGCAGTCGCCGAGCATATACACAAGTGTAAGCGCAACAAGTGGCATCAAAATTTCAATACCAAATTTTTTTTTACGTCCTCTGTATTATAAATGAACACGAACCAACTTATGAATGCACTTAACAGTACCCACCGATATACTAAACTTTCCGGCCTCACAATAGGACTCTCCTACCCGATAAGCCGCGCTACAATAGAACAAACCAAGTATGGCCCCAAAATGATAGTTACTTCAGGAAATTTTAAGGTAACATTACCAGACAAGTGTTCACTGCAGACATGCTAAGCACCGTTAATCTTGGTGGCACAAGTCTTGTGTATAACGGAATGGAAGATTGTGGCGACAAGCAAAGGCATTCTATTACATTTATCAAAGAGTAAATGCACGTCTTCGTAGACATCAGTTGATTTTCATTTGTATTCATAAGTTTTAATGATTGATAAATCATTAAAATGCAATTATCGCTCTGACTTCGACAAGACGTTGCAACATAGTTTAGTTAAAGGTTTGGATATGAACCTAAATATTTTCCCAAACAGGCACTTTTTGTAGTCGTCAAAACTTATCTCGTTCCTGACCACAGCAGTTTTCACACCTTTTGCTCTTTTCTTCACATCGCCTTCCACATTCACAGCGTACATTTTGGCTCTCAACCCAATATATTCCCCCATTAGTTTCCCATTACATTCGTCTTTCATTTTGCCGATGACTTTCTTGTTCACCCATGGCATGTCATATGTGTTACTCTTTGGGTAATCGCTTGTGTCAAAATGGTTGATCAGTCCTCTCATGTGGCTATAGAAATCTGCTGTTCGGATATGGTATATGTTCGAGTCAGTATCTTGATAGCACAGCTCAATGTCCCCACCATACTTTCGCTTCATCACCTTGTAGTGGAAGTCATACATCAAGGTCTTCGACAAGTCGAGTATGCTCATCCCGACATAAATGGGCTTGTTAAAACACAGCTTTGTTTTATACATGTGTACTGCGACTAAAGACTCAGTAAAGATCGTCCTGTCTTTGAAACTCGGCTTAGCCACTAGCTTATCCACTTGCTTGGCGCTTGTGCACAACCGTATGTCCACTCTGTTTCTAATGTTCTCCATTGTCTTGCCAAACCCAGAGTTGTTCATCAGTTTATAGAAGTCCTTTTCAAACTCATCAGACGCCTTCGTGCGCATATTTGTGTTCAGATATATATATATATATATATATATAGAACTTGAGCCAGTCTGATTAACCAAATGCTAGAACCCTGTGGATTTTCTTCAACCTCATTCCGAGGGACAGATACTGCTTAAGATTAAAATAGTGCAGTATGTATTTTTCTTTGTCGTGTAGGGTAGTCAATAGTTTGGGCATCTCCGAGCCCTCGGGTATCCTATTCTCTGGTGCTAGTGGCAAGTCTTTGTACTGGTCGTGTAGCTCATGCGGGTACTCCAAATCAACTTCCAGTATACAACCTCTTGTAGAGTTGTCTGGTATTTGTGTTATGTCTATGTTTGTATTCAACCACTTAAACCCACCGTAAGGCAAGTATTAACTCATAGCCTAGCCGTATAGGTTATTAGGATCCAGGTACAACAGATAAGAGTCTTCCACTTTGGCATCATAATCGTTCATGTACTTGTTATTTGCTCTGGCATGCCTTTTAGAGCATTGTGCTANGAGTCTTCCACTTTGGCATCATAATCGTTCATGTACTTGTTATTTGCTCTGGCATGCCTTTTAGAGCATTGTGCTATTCCACCGCGGATACCTTTTTCTACCATCAAAATCATGTTGTTATCCGTTAGTAGTTCTAGTTCTGTTTTAGTGTGCTTGAGCATAGCATCCCACGCTAACCCTGGTGCTATGAAATACCATGAGGGATCCAGCTTATATGTCTTGAGGCATACATCTCTGAAGTTNCCCACGCTAACCCTGGTGCTATGAAATACCATGAGGGATCCAGCTTATATGTCTTGAGGCATACATCTCTGAAGTTATCTATGATGTCGCTCAATAACAGCATGTCTGTTCTGTTGTACAACTATATGTACTCTCCTAACGATTTCATGTTGAAAGTGTTCCACACCTTTGTCGCGAACTCATAGTCCTCATCTGTAATGCCGCACTTGTTGATCTTGTTGTAAAATGCATACTTATTAGGCAGCGATGTCTCACAAAACTTCTCAGCACTATCCATGTAGTCGTATGGGTAAACGCCTTTCCTTATAACAAGATCAAAGATTTCATCGTGGAAATGCTTACTCGTTTCCCTGAATTGACTTCTAGTGAAATTGCTGGAGAGATTGTCGATGCTACTGGCCATAAATTTGAATGAGCCAACGAGCCTTAGATTTACACCCCCGCGTACATTTTTGGTGACCGAAATGTACCTTTCCTCGGTGTTGGCGATCAGATCAATTTGGTTCTCGTCTATGCCAAGCTCCTTTACAAACAAGTGAGCGTCATATCCCGATAGGTTGTGTATAAACACAGGGAGAAAGCATGGGTTCCTATAGGAGAGATTGCAATCTTTGTGTGCAGCTTCTCTAAACTTTCCCGTAAGGTGGTCATGATCACGTATAGAGTCTCCATCCAAAGCCTTTTCGCATATATGACACTGGTGGCAGTATCATAACCAATCTGCTCTTCTTCGGTCAAGGGAAGCATCGGCTTTACATTTTTGTAGACCTCTCCTATTTTTTTTCTTCTTCCATTAGCATCTTGACGAACACAGTGGGAGCGTCAGGTCCTTCATATGTCACTGGCATCTTATAGTAGTCATGTTCGTATTTTACATAGTAGCAGAAGCTAACAGGTTCGTGTCTTTGGTACGACTTCGTGTAGGAGTCGTCGGGGTTTGGCTGGCAGGTTTCAATCCTTGTTAACATTCTCTCAAAATCGGCATACACCACGAAAGGGACTCGCAATGAGTGATTGACGTTCTTGAACTGAAGTATGTTGGTCCCTTTATGAAGGAGCTCAACCCCGACTCCATCATGTTCCTTCCAGTCTTCTTCGTGGGCACTTAGCTTGCTTTCAGAGTAGAAGTGTCGCAAACACCTATCGCATATCTATATTTTATGACCGACCTTTGCTACCTGCGACCCAACAAATCTCGAAAGACTTTTAATACAGCAGTAGTGGTAATTCTTTTCGTCTTTGATGTAGAGTAGGTTGGTATGCCTGTCCGTCTTGTGTTTTGATATTTGCAATGGATAAACTGTGTAGTCCTTGCCGGTCTTGTTCTTTTCATACGCGTACACGTTGATTGATATGCCACTTAGTTTCTCAAAGGTTAGGATGTTGCTCAGCTTCACAGGGAACTCCAAACCTTTGAGTGCCTCGTCAAACTCATGCTCATAGCTCAAATACTTGGTCACTCATTGGGGATGCTTTTATGCTGGGCGCAGTGCGGATATAATAGCCCACAGAAAGCACTTCTGGTCATCGTTCTTGACATTGATTTCTGCTTTCTTGGCCCTGATCTCTTCTGGAAGCTCAACATACGAACTACCCTTAAGTGGCACATACTTATTAATCCACACCTCTAGATTAAGTATCCTGTTGAGCGACCACTGAGAGCCCTTTGCTTCAAGCGTACCCATCTCAGCTATGATTTTCAATGTGCCATCAGTGTAGAATTTTTCTAGGTCAGTTGTCCTCAGTATGATTTCGTTCTTGGTCTTAAAAGAGGCTACTGCGTATTCTATATTGCCGCCAGTTCCTCTTTTGTACTCGGCGAAGAGCTTCATGTTCACTTTGAGCTCCATCAGTTGCACATGCTCATTAATTATGTTGATGACAGCTCCTGCTATGTCGGCCAGGAAAATTCTTTGGGTCTTTGTACGCGTTGACGCTCTTGACAGAGTATTTCTTGATCCTACTCTGAAATGCCTGTTCGATCTCTTCTACACTGAACCTGAGTGTATATTTGTGTAACCTACTCCTCAAGTGGCTTTTGACAAGAACTGGATTGTATAAGTGTCCGCATGCCTCGCACTTAACAAATGGAAGCTGGACTTTCTTCTTCTTTGGTTTCGTAAAATCCTCACACTTAATGCCATACACCCTCCAGACGTTATCAGTTGTGTAAGCCTTTTTCTTTGCCATGGTCGTTATAGTTTTGGTTCGTACCAGTTGGTTTTCAATTGTATTCATTTTAATATGCATTCGCGTTCCTTTGACATGATGCACAATCGCTGTGCCTTTTTCCTTATAAGGACTCGGTAACGCGGCCGCCGCGTTATCTGTGACGCAACTTTTGAACCGGGACTGCGTGTGTTCGGACTGCATCTGCTCAGGATGCGAGTGCTCAATCTTTTATATACATTCGCGCTCCTTTAACATGATGCACAATCACTGTGCCTCTTTCCTTATAAGGACTCGATAACGCGGCCGCCGCGTTATCTGTGACGCAACTTTTGAACCGGGACTGCGTGTGTTCGGACTGCATCTGCTCAGGATGCGAGTGCTCAATCTTTTATATACATTCGCGCTCCTTTAACATGATGCACATTCGCTGCGCCTTTTTGCGGTCACTTTTTGCGGTCGCAGCTGCACTCGTACCGAGACGCCACTTTTTACGTCTGGGTTTTCCCCAAATGCAAAGTTTGATGCCACGTTTTTTGCACTCGCGTCTGGGTTTTCCCAAACGCAAAGTTTGTGGTCACCTTTTCGCGTAGGCGTCTGGGTTTTTCCAAATGCAAAATTTGCGGCTGCATTTTTTTTTAATTAAAAAAAAAAAGATTTCGTGGGTGTGGCTTGCCGGTGGGCCCGAACCGGTATTTTTTAACTACTTAACTATTGATTGAGGGAGCTATGCACCCCCAAAATTCGAGTTTTGGAATTATTTTAGTTAAAACTATCAGTGAGTACTTGCGATGAAATAACAAGTTTGTGAATAGATAACGGAGATCTTACATCTCTGAAAACGTGGCTGACAATATCATCCCCGTCATTAAGTAAGAGGGGGTTGCCACTCTATGTTTATATGGAACTTTGTTTCAATAAGCTGTAAACGATTTGTTAAGACAAAGTGCGAAACAGCAAGTTTGAATAAACAGAAAAGGTCGCCTTTTCGGAACGCTCTCAGGCAAACCGTTTTCGAGAAATCTATGCGGAAATTTCAAACAAAAGGTGAGTGGCCTGACAGGTAGGTAACCCACAACACTGGAAGGTGCTACACCACTTGGCATATAACTACACGATACGGTAGTGACGGTCTGATAGCAGTAGCCGTAAACACGGTGTGCTATCAGTCAGGCGGTAGGCTTGTGACTTAACTGATTAGTGCACTTATTTTGTAAATATAGAAGTTTGTAATGTTTCAATACATTGGTTTACTACCATACTATCTACCTTGTATTCATTTTGCAGACAAAGTAAATTTACACTTTTTTAATAGTGTTCTCCATTGGCAGTGCAAAATACATCAACGAGTCATCATCATTTGTTTATGCACCTCACCCGGACTCACACCTAGCACACGACTCTTTGCACGTTATAAGTACAGTGAGCGGTATTCGTTTTTCACTCGCGTATCGTTCAGTTACAAGCCGTCTGTATTGTGTGATGCCTACCCGTCAAGTCATTCACCGTTTGAAATTTCCGCATAGATTTCTCGAAAATTGTTCATCTGATAGTGTTCCGAAGAGGNCCGTCAAGTCATTCACCGTTTGAAATTTCCGCATAGATTTCTCGAAAATTGTTCATCTGATAGTGTTCCGAAGAGGCAACATTTTCTGTTGATTTAGACATTCTCATTCATAAACTCTCTTAACAAACCGTTTACAGATATTAGTTACAATATTCCATGAAAACATAGAGTGGCAACCCCCATTTACATAATGAAGGGGGGTGGTAACAAATACAATNTAGTTACAATATTCCATGAAAACATAGAGTGGCAACCCCCATTTACATAATGAAGGGGGGTGGTAACAAATACAATGAAATAGAACACTGGTCAGCTCTTTAGCAAAAACACAGGCAAGCATGCGACCAGTGACAGTGGTGACATCTAGCCGCGCGGTGTGATGAACCGCGGTGACTGCTATGGCAACAGCATGTATACACCTCACAAAATGTGTTTTAAAAGTCGTATATTTTATTTAACTGAAATTATTTGCCCATATTTGAACTTATGATAGTGTAAGATGTCTTCAGAACCTAATATAGACTCTGCATTATTTACAAACACGAGTTATAAACTGTAAAATAAACCGCTTTTCCCTTAATAAAAAATATTGCGGAGCGTGTTTTGCATGGCAAACATCAAAAAGCCCCTAACTTGTTTGTTGCTAGAAACATAACCCTATACAAAGTCTAAAAATTTGGGGGGTAATACTATAAGACGTATAATCCTGAAACTGGAATCCTGAAAGTAAAAATTAATACCCTAAACCGTAATAGTCAAGTTTAAAATCAATAGTAATCAAACACAGTGGATTTGTAAGAAAAAATTCAACAATATACACTGAAAAAATGAAAATGCAGCTTATTGGAACAAAAGATAAGTTACTAACAATGACATTATATACCTAGTATATAAAATCCTATGTCATTTTCTTGTATTAACAATTTACAGAAGTTTGCACAAAACATAACATAAAGTTAGACCTACACTGCTTATTTAAAATGATAATTAAATGACTTTCACAACATTTTAATACTGACACATAAAGACGCCAGATTATAAAATAAAATATAGCAGGCAATACATAGTCTACATTAAATGTGTCTTATTGGGACAGAAAATACTCAATAAAATTAGATGTAATATAAAAAAAAGGCATGACATTAAAAATGGCATAAAAAAGAACAAAACCTAAAAAATTGTAAAATATGGGGGATGGAGAAATTTTGGGTTGCTTTTAACAACGATTTATTGAAAGCCGATGAGGGTTAAGCGAGGTGGATATATCCATATATGGAGCAGCACTGGATTGCAAAGACGGGGGGAAACGGGAGATCCCCGAGAATACCCGCCAACCAGCGGCATCGTCTGGCACGACTCCCACGTGTGAAAACTGGGAGTGATCCCCCGGGAATCGAGTCCGGTTCGCCTTGGTGGAAGGCCAGCATTCTAGCCACTGCACCTCCGTGGCTCCTAAAATATGAAGAATACAGCATCTCTCTCAATGCGTCAGATTTTTTATTAGCAAGGTTCTTGTATTCCATATGGATGACACGTATCGCGTATCGTACAAGAACGTATACTCTCGCACTCTTTCGATCAACTTCTCAGTTTCCGACATTTCATGCTGACTGCCGAAGCAAGTGAGTATTTGGTCACAACCTGCCCGCTCGCCGCTGCGATCCAAACGACCGCTGTGGCAGCCCGAGTTCAGAGTGTCCAGGTCTTACGAGGGTGAAAATGGGTCAAGTATGTTTTCGAGGACTCCTTAATAACTCATTAATCCGATGAAATATCGGTATCCTCCTAGCTTCAAAATATGGCCTACATAAATACCTAAGAACCTATTTTAGGACTTTTTTTACATTTGGCCCTGAGGAGGCGAAAAAGGAGTAAAATGTGCTATCGAGTACTCCTCAACAGCTTTCATAATCCCGATGAGATGTTGTTACGCTCTTAGCTTCAAAAGGTTGACTATACAAACATTAAAAACTTCTTTCTTTTTATTCGACCCTTAAGAAAGTGAAAAGTGGTAAAATGCGTATTCGATTAACTGCATTTATATTGTTTCCATACCTGTAACTTTCAAACCAGCACATTTTATAAAAACTTAGAAAATCATAAAGGCATGAATACAAAGGTAACCCCGTCTCTTGTTGAGAAAAAAAAGTTTAATTCCCCTTACAGTCGCAGAAAATAGTTGTCGGAGCTGAGCAGGATCAGTAATTAAATAGCTCATTTTTTACAAAATGCGTGGTCAGAGAAACTTATCACGCTACGTTCCTTTCCTTATAAGATTCAATTTACAAGTTTAAATCACATATTATACCGTGGTTAGTAATTTCAAAAATCATTTTCGATAAAGAGTAAATTGTGATATATGGTCCATTCCAACTGCGCAGTAACCATCTTTGTGTTGCGACATTTAACAGGTTTATTGCAAACAGAAATGCCAGAACCATAAAACTAGCGAATCGCCTCAATCACTGCCAAAATCACGTGTTACAATAATTGTGAAGCCATTTGTTTTATTTTTTCAACAAATTTGAGTAGTAACGTGAACACTAGAAATACCCAGGACGGAATAAATCGATTTATCCGATTTTTAGTCTATAGTTTTCAAGTGAATAAAAAATTAGTTATAAAAATACTGCCATAGAAGAAGATGTTACTAGGATTTAAAAATGTTAACAATATGATAAATAATTGGCAATGTTTGCTTCTCGTGTTGTTTTAAGGTGTAAAAATTAAGTACAAATCTGTAGACACCGTTTTCAAAACGGATGATGTAGACCATTACCCTGTGTAGTTGATCAGTAACATATGCCTTACCAGCCTATCACCGCACAAGCACCTCCCCAAGTTTGGAGCTCCATTAACGCTATCGCCAAAACGCTGCCATAGCATGATACTCCAATTGAAGGATTGGCACAAGAATGTCGTTGTGGCCGCAATCTTCACTGGATGTGCAGTGCACGGGGGGAATAGGTATTCATAACGCACATACCACTCATTCCATCCTGTTACTCTTTCTAATTTAAGAAACTACAATTCCCCTTTAAGGTATTTTATGCTGTGACTTTAAGTGAGGTCCGTGGACAGTCGCTTAAGGTGTCATGGAAAGATTTGAGGGAGGACTGCTTGCTTAAATGGGCAGTTCTAGGTAATCTGCTCCAGAGTAAGCTCACCTAGAAACTTCGTAATCCAAGCACCTATTGGCAGAGCCACTGATGTGATATATAAAGAAGTCTTTGGTCAAGTAAATTAATAGCTGCTGTGTAGCACACGCGGGCGAAGTCGCCAACAGAAAGCAAAGATTGTGTGTGTATGTATACATGTATTTACTCCGGCAGACGAACGTGTATATACGTGTATCCCCTAAAATGATTTTTAACGGAGCTGTGCGCCCCCACAAAATCCTACTTTAACATGCCTTCTTGAGCGCAGCATGTTGCCTACATGTCAAGCAACATACATTATGTTTTGAGAACTACGCGTGGACTCCTCGATAACTGTTCACTTGAGAGTGTTCCGAGAGGACGACCTATTTGTACATCTTAGGCTTACAAAGTTAAGTACAAAAATAAAAATGTCAACACCCATTCGCGCCATGACGGGGGAGGATATTGCCAACCGCGTTTTTAGAGGTGTAAGATCTCCGTTCTTCAAAAAACAATGTACTGTTTTGTTTCTNAGGAGGATATTGCCAACCGCGTTTTTAGAGGTGTAAGATCTCCGTTCTTCAAAAAACAATGTACTGTTTTGTTTCTTAAACGCAAGGAGTTGCTAATATTTTTAACGAAAAGCATTTGAAATTCGATTTTTATGGACTCATAATTCCCTTAACTCTTACTTTAAGGAAAAGAGATATATATATATATATATATACAGTAGATGGACAAAATAATATGAACACCATGCAATATAGTACATTTTGTTGCATGTTGGCAACACTGCTTCCGTGTAAATAATGCGACGCGTACGTATTGTACAGTTTACGTGCCAAGTCTTGTAGGTTATATTTCAGTGTATTATACGCTTT
>NQII01000315.1:874345-960844 GCA_002778355.1 Clitarchus hookeri | reverse complement strand
GTACATATATTTGCTTACTGCTGTGACTCGACCAATCCTGAAGCTTAGTTCACAACCAATTTCCTGTACTTTAGATACCTTCGTACAGAACATGTCCAAAAATCTATGGTATATAGCAAGCGAAGAGATTTGGGCGGCTCTTAACATTGAGGTCTTGAGAACCGATTAGAGTGAAGCAAGGTGAATATGGAGCAGCGCTGGAATCAAAGGGTGGGAGAAACGTGAGATTCCTGAGAAAACCAGCCTACCAGCGGCATCGTCCGGCACGATTCCCATATACAAAAATTTGGGAGAGACCCCTCCGGGAATATAGCCCGGTTCACCTAGGTGGGAGACGAGTGGTCTAACCACTACACCACCGTGGCCCCACAGGGCCCTCAAGAAGAAAGCGGTAGTTATGACGTGTCATGGCCAGTGAATGACGTCTTAAACCGCAGAATCTCATAGGAGGCTGTTGGTCGCCCTTCCGACTGACTATCCATCTGGCCTGCAGCACAGCAGTCGGACGTCGTTCTTCCAACCACTCGCCCCCAGCTTGCTGGAAGAGGCGGCGATGTCGCCGCGGGCGGCAGGAGGGTCGACTCTGCAGGAATCGATGGACGAAGGACGACGCATTTGGAAATGTTGTGCGGCCTCTGGCCCCCGGTGGAACAACTGCGCCGAATGGTCCATCCCGCGGGCGACCCGGCCCCACAATCGATCCGCACTAGCCTCTACGCCTCCTGGCGTTACGTGCTCTCAGCTGTCAGCTTTGGTTCACAACGAGAAACGAGTACGTGCTGAACGAGTACGTTTTAAAATGAAGCTAGGTAGTTCTTATGATATGGTTTAAGGTCATCGTGTACATGTCGTGTAGGAACAACCTCGGCGTGTATTCACTTGCACGAAATGACTATATTTCATTTCTGGTCGTGTACGTAAGGCCTTCAGCCAACAGAATGGCAGGTGAAATAAGAATAAAATGCAATATTGTGCATTAATTTTAATATCTTAATTATAAGGAATGCCTACGTTTTTATTTTCCTTTATTCGTTTAAAAAATGCGTCTAAATTATGTTATTTGCTAATATATCACTAATTCACTAAAATCGCGATAATTCCTAGACGTAGGTGATTGGTTAAATGTAAGACGAGTACATGCACTATGTACCTGAGCCGCGGTGGTGTAGTAGTTAGAATACTTACCTCCCACCAAGGCAAACAGGGTTCGATTCCCGGTGGGGTCGCCCCCGTATTTTCGCATGTGGGAATCGTGCCGGACGACGCAGCTGGTCAGCTGGTTTTCTCGGGCATCTCACGTTTCCCCCGCCCTTTCATTCCGGCGACGTTCCATACCTAGCTTCATCCTAATCGGCTTTCAATACCTCGATGTTACGAGCCACCCAAATCTCTCAACTTGAGGGCCCTGCTACAATTGACGTGTCTCTTGGTCGTTAGTGTCTCTTTGTCCAGTCTTCTCCTACACCAAGGCGTACATACAAGCACGCTGTCACAGTTGAAATGACCAAAGGTGTCCCATCCTGTACATTACAATAAATTACACCATAGTGCAGCAAATGCGTGAATTTTTAAACTTTTCTCTTAAACTTTATTTTAAAATAAAGTTTGCCTTCCTTATTAACTGCCATATCTGAAAAGTAATTTGGAATATACATATGTTTAATTTTTACATACAGTTACTTATGTTAGTTGAATTACATACTTTCATCCAGTGGGAGAAATTTGAGCCGAGGGATAAATTAAAGTTCCAATCTAATTTAAATTATAAATTTCTGTATTTTATTTTGAATGCCTTAAGTNCCGAGGGATAAATTAAAGTTCCAATCTAATTTAAATTATAAATTTCTGTATTTTATTTTGAATGCCTTAAGTGTAGGTCAAAAGCCGACTTTTCGTCATTAGTTATATCCATTTCGGTTTTGGATCGTCAAATTCTTTGTGTTTATTTACATTATTCGCACGTTTACTGTATATAATATTCTTCTTATAAAAAATAACTCAGGAAGCGGAAAAATTATAAAAGTTAACCCAATTGATGGGATGAAAAGGGACATGGGACAATGAGACATGAAGGGACAAGAGACGTGACGTCACACGGTCACGTGAGCCAATCAGGGTGCAGTGTCCAATGGACACACCTTGGGGCAATTCAATTGTAGCAGGGCCCTACGTGCCACCAGAATATTTTCAAGATGTTCAGAAAGATTTTCCAGAAACTTTCAGTAATACTATCGAGAATTCTCTTGTTGCAGCATGTTTTTATCCTTACTAATTCCTTTCGTAAATATCTTACACCACAGTGAATTGTACTAGTTTACGTCGTAATAAATAGCCCAATATAAGTGCATCACCACGACAATAATTGCTCATAGAGTTAAATAAAATATGTTTTAACTTCGTTTCACTGTTTTATGATGCTTAAAATTAATAATGTTCTTTGCGATGTGGTGGCCTCATCACCATCTGAAATCAATTAACCGTCTGCCTGTAGTATTACATAGTACGTGCTACATAAATTATCAATTCATGGTGTTGCACTAACGTCATTTGTCTTCCTCACATCGCGATGCTTTTAGAAGAATCATATTAATCAAGAACTTAGGACCTCCACACCAGGAAGACAGCCAGCAATGAAGATCTTCATCACGCTCTTTTCTAGTCGTCCAACCGTGCCTTTGAATAGATATCTTTCCCAGGAAGTATTTTATTGGTTGACTGATGTAAAACCTCATGATATTTACTCCAGTTCCTATTCTGGTCAGAGTAATAAAGATTATATATTATATACACATTCATAACATGTGTTAACAAATTATGTTTATTTTTCAATAAATAATGTTAACTATATATTGTATACACATTTGTATTTTCTGGCCTTACAAATGCCAAACCACAATCTACCTGGAGCCGCCCACTAAATTTTCCCAGTAAAATTGGTCCTCTAGTTCACTATTCGCTTCTTTGGTGAATGTTCAAATGGTTCTCCTTACTACGGGCCAAGGTATATTACTTCCGTGTCCCTGCTTCTCTGAGCAGCTTGCTCCGTATCTAATGACCTCGCTGTCGTCGAGACGTTAAGCCCTAACAAACTACCAACCTCGTAGGGCTTAAAAAATCAAACCGATAACCGAGATGAACGTGGGTGTAAACTTATGATTCGCGGACGAATCACAGGGGTTGGTGAGCTGTGCTTTCTGAGCAGAGCGTACACGAAAGTTTCCAAGCAGCAATTCGGTTATTGCGACCCAAGCGCCTGTCAAGAGCGGTTTATAGTGTCAATTTGCTGCTTGCCCGAAAAATTTCACTGAATTGGTGTGATTTACGCTGATTGAAATATAGTTCGACGACTAGAAAATATCTATATTGTATTTTCTAATCTTCGTCAAACTTCGCAGCAAATTTGCATGACCTGACGATGAGGTATTTTTGCTATCTAAAGAAAATGTTAAACAAACAATTAAGTATTTTACTCTCGTATCAAACAGTAATCGGTTTGATTGAAATTTTCATAAAGTGTCTTTTTGTATAAATTGTTGTGTAATGCACGTGAAAGTCAAAATTGTGTAGTTTTTACGCGTCCAGCAAAATAAAATCTAATTAGTGAGATGAAACAAAAGAAGCTGGAAAGTTTCCCATCACTTAATTTTGAGACGAAGTTAATAAATACCGTCATACAGAATTTATTTATTTTTAATAATTTAAGATATAAATAAATTTTAGTTCGTGGTTTTCAAAATAAATTGTTTAATTTCTTTAGGTGCATTGATATATCATTTGCGTAAATTGGAAATAGTAAAATTGTTATTTAAGGAGTAGTTATAAAAACAATTTTGCCTAATAAATAAAACTTTTGTGCAAATAGCAATGTTTGCAGATCTGAATCACATTCAGGAGTGATAGAGGGTTATGTACTTGAGCCCAGCCGACTGCACTGGGGATTTGAAGAGGGTTAGGTCTCGGCCATATTTCAAGTGCATTCGTGGTGCATTGAGTATATTCCCAATTAAGTAATTTTGATAAAGAGGCAGTGTTTTGTGGGAATATGAACGTGCGAAATATGTGTTATCCAAAGTGCTTGAGAATGCTGAACAACAAAAAGAACAGCCAGAAATCGTTTAACTTGCAGAAATTACATGTCATGCCATTTCCATGAGACGTTTTGCAAAATCACTTCTAAAAATCATGTTTTTGCTGTCTTTGGAAACATATAAATACCTCATAGATTTAAATAATTGACGCTGAAAAATATTACCACGAGATACTTTAAAATAGTTATGTAGTGATAGACATAAATGAAGGTTTCGCAATTTCTTTTCTTATTTTAATTATTTCTGAATATTTAAAAACAAATTTAGTTAATAACCTATTAAAATGAAGGACAATGTCTTCTTTACGTTCTCCTTGTTTGAACTCTTAACGCTCACATTAATTTTTTTGTTTCATGTATTGTAAAAAGAAGATTTGGTGTGACAAGTACTTACGAAATTATTACAACTTATAATTTGGAATATATGAAAAAATTTAGAGTCCGCCCCACGACACAAAGCAGCAACCCTTATAAAACATCGGTGTGTCAGCAGGAGCCAATAGCATTCCCTAGGGAAAGGCGCTGTCGGTATCGGTCCTAGCTTCTGGCTTTGCAAAGCACCGACAATAACTTTACCTATCAGGCAACATGTACATACGTGAACGAGTATACAAGGGATGATTTCAAGGGGTTGATATTTTTGGAAAATGGTTTGATTTATCTTATTTACACGTTACAGAAACAGTTTGCTTATTTTGATATGTCATGGTGGAAAAATTAGTGAAACTATTTTTTGAGGCAAATTAACTCACATGCAATGTGCGGAAGTTGTGTGGCCTTAGAAAGGAGTATAAAATAATGAGTACCATATTTTCCTTTGCAGAGTGTTTAAGGAAGATCAGGAGGGTGGGGACGGGCCAACGTCAGGAGGGGTGAGACCCTGGCACACCTTCGGAACTGACCTGGTTTCGGCAGGCGGCCCTAGGCCTGCCCGCTTTATTTATAGAAGTGGATCATTAACTAGGGCCAGTTACAATACGCTGCGACACACGGCACGTGGGCCGAGGGTCGAGGTCACCCTGTGATCGCCGCACTCTCTCTGGGGCAGGTCACCAGCTCCGTAAGGATCACGCTCGACCACGCCGATGTTTATTATAGGCACACGCTTATTGCATCACTTCTTCACTACATGGTTACTTCCAACTATTATGAAGCCCTGTTAAACATTTACTTCCAGGATATTCCTCCGAGGAATGAAAACATAGTTTAAGCAACTCTATACAATTACACCAAAGGGACAATGCACCGCATTCCTGCGCACTCAGTCTAATAACATTTAGCATGAGAACTATTTCTTACTAGACATTACCAACACACCTATTTTCTCCCTGTTTTATTCATATTAATTATAAATGAAATTATTATAATTTGCAAATAAAATATATGAAAAATTTCAATTTAACCAAAACCAGGGTATTTTTATGTTAACAGAAGTATAAAATGCTTGTGATACACGACACATTTAGGAAACGACCATGCATGGGGTAATTTTTCAAAGGTTTGATTAAAAAAGTGTGAAGATAATGCGAATAGAACATACCTGCTTTCCCCAGCGTTTTCACTTTAGTTAAACGCTTAATACTTTTAATCCAATTTGAGTGTAACCCATCTCCCTTGCCTATCTCCTATGAATCACAGAGCAAATAAATAAGCGGAGACTAAATGGCGTGACGACTCCTTTGATGTGGGCGCACCCATTCTCTGATTGGTTGCGCTAGGCTTTAGGGACGGGTATTGTTTCTAGTTGGCTACTGCGTCCTGCGAAAGGTTCCCTATTGGCTGGGCTGCCGGCTGACGAGTTAAAATACCAGATGCTGATTGGCGAAATGCGATTTGATATGTTGCTGGCTAGTGGCGCCATTTTGCTGGTGTGTGCGGCTGAAGTTCACGGAATAAGCGGTTATTTCACTTATGTATTCTTAAGTACTCTGTGTCTGTTTCTTGCAATAGAAGAGACGTCAGGCCAGCATGAAAGGAGCAGATCTGTCACCCAGGCGAAACGTTCAAGCGGCGTAGATTACGCCGTGGAGAACACGAGCAATCCAGTTTACACTGACGCACACAGAATACCAACAACCATATTCAGGTGAAAAGCTGGCAATTGTGTCTTTCATATCAATAGTGTCTTCAAGGGGGCGTCATGGTGGTTAAATGTTCAACGTCACCTAAACTGGCTTAAAAATTTTTAACTACGTTCTGCGCAAAGTCAGACAACCCTTGAGTGTTGTAGAATTGTTCTATGCAATAAGTATTTTGTAAATTATCGTAATTGACTGAATTCAATTTTTTGGTCATCAGCACATGTTTATCTAATTTAAAAATATATTATTTTCAAATATTATGAATTTCTTGAAAACCAAATTACTCCAGTTAAAGAGGAAAAAGTAACTTTGTGTATGCTGGATAGCTAAATCTATAAGTAAAAATGCATTTCAAAAGTAACAACTAATCCCTTGTAAAGAAACTATATTTTACTTCATGCTGTTTATTTTTTCTAGTTATTTAGACTCTAATAAATGCTATAATATTCAAAATAACTTGGCGAAAAATAAAATATATAAAATAATGTTAATTACAAATTTTTTTATCAAATATCTTTTGATCGGTTTCGTGATCGCTAAGGTTTGGGAGAGACATTTATTATTTTACAATACATTAATCATTTAAGTACACTAGCACACATACAGAAACGCAGACAATAGGTGAGCACGTGCATCTTTCTTTCCAAATTAAAAGCGTCTAAAAAAGGGTATTCATATACAAACAAATATATTCAACCCAATTTATAAGTGGTGAAAAGTAAAACATTTCATTATCACCCCCCAGCCCCCTTCCCGTAATCAGTCACCACCAACCACCCCAAACCAACCGTTTTTTTTCTTTCATTCGTAAAGAAATACTTCCTTTCTTTTATATAAGTTCTCAAATTTAATTCACCTCATTTAAATAGCAGTTTCAGGTTCAAATTACAATTATGTCTCGTTAACTCAAAACGGGGAAAGTTCCTTAGAAAAAGCCAAACTCGCTGCTAGACGAGTCTAATCATAATTAAAATTTGCGCACATTACTTTGTACAAACATTCTGAAGTTTATTTCAAAACTTCTATGAATTAAAAATGAGAAATTTAAGCTTACCTGTAAAGGTACTCAAACAGTAAGCCTATGTGTTTCTTTGCGAGATCTTAATTGATATCCCAAACAATGGCAAAATGTGCGTTCCAAAGTGTGGGAAGTTAAAATATAGTCTTTTAAAGACGCTAAAAACTGGACCCAGAAAATAGAGAGGCGGTAGCTTGTAGTTTTGTTTAGTTTACACTAATTTACATAAGGTGACAATTTTACTCGTACATAAATGAAAACTAATTGTAAAGATTACTCAAACAAAGTGTACATACTGTAATAAGCGTCGTTTGAAAGAATTAATCATCAAACAGTAAAACTGAAAATTGTTATTTTTTTCATTTCCTGCATTTTAAGTACAGACAACAGACAACATACAGTCACAATTAATGAGCATAGAATATTTTTCGAATCTTATTGTAAACGAAAGTTAAGCATATTGTACCAAAGGTTTTTAAACTATCAGGAAACTAAACTAAAAGGCAAAAACCAAAGTTCCTGTACTTAGATTGCAACAAATAAATACAAACTTAACACCCTGCATTGATAAACGGCGAGAACGTTTGTGAGCTCAACTCCTCAAAACTTTTTCATCAAATTTTAATAATTAATACTCTGGAATGAACGGAACCGTTAAGACGGCACACTATCTCAATGACAACAGAAATACATTATTTGAAATATATAGGTGACGTACTATTTAAATGTTCATCAATTCTGAATGTTAACTTAAAAGGTTCGTGGTATAACCCTTTAAGTCCGCTTAAAATAAAATAAAAATTAGAACAATTTGCATGTGCAACTTATGTACGTATGATTAAACGTATGATCAGGAGAACGCCTGAATTCTTCAGTGTAAAAACTAAAACACAAATACTAGACAAATAGCGTGATGCAGAAGTTTCGAATAAACATACAAAGGCCACGACAGAAAACCGAGGTTTGGTGCCTGAGATAAAAGCGCGTCTTTCAGTTAGTTACTAATAGGGGTCCTCTGCAGCCGTGCACGGTACTAGCATGTCGCCACAAGTCCAGGTCGGTGACGGTTCCCGTCCAACCAGAACCGATTTCCACCTGGCTCGCAGGCCGCTATAATCTTAGTGGTTTCGTGGATTTCAGTCTTTAACTTAGGTAACTACACAAAGCATATATTTATAATATTAGACTAACTTTGGATAGCTAAACATCCAGAACAATTCATTAAGAAACAAAATGAACGTAGTTTTAAGTTTACGAAATAAAGTTATGAAGAAAATAATCTTGAAATGAGTTTCTAGTGTTTTGAGGACAAATATTTTAAATAACAGTGTACCGCAATGTTTTCAACGAACACCAACAGATTATTTTGTTAAACACTTTGTCTGTTTAGCAACGAAATTAAGGAAATCTCCATTCAAACTGAGAAGAACCAAATCAGAAGTATCTCATGAGTTATGTAGGTGAAAATGGCGCAAAACCGAAACATTTTACGTACTAGCTGTAAACCTACTCAGGAATAAAGTAATTATCTTTCAGCAGGAGAGCTTCTAGTTATGGTAGGACCAAAAAAAACACGATTAGTGGAGAGTTTGGACCACACACTTGACTTTATAACCGATACACATTTCGATTAAGTGTTATTGCCTAAGGATGGCCTTCCCACACGACTAAAAGAAATTTTGGTGACTGAAACAAATTGTAATATTTGTAAACGTTTTAAAATTCGATTCCCTTTCGTTAATTAAAAATTATTAAGTTTTATTATAATTAAAATATAAAATGTTACTAAATTAGCTTTTATGCTAGCACACGAGAGTCTTTTACGTACCTTATTAAATTTGCTAACAAATTTTATCTCACAGTCACCTAATCAATTAGAACAAATATTGCATCTGATTTGAGTTCTTTCAACTCTCTGACTTCTAATCAAATATTGCCTAAAAATAAATTGGGATCTGCTCCAATCTTTCGTCACACTGCTAGACCAACTAGTCTATATATACCACAACGTTGAGCCCTCTGTAAGCAATAACGTGTGTGAAGTCAGTGTTTCTCAATTTTGAGCGTAAAAGATTATTTAGATAGGTTAGGAAACATTGCTATAGGTTCTACTATACTTTCCGTAATATTATTATTCGTGTGTGCTTTTTGAGTGACTAAGATCGCCTCCTTTAATCCAGTGTGTATATAACAAGATAAATGAATATTTTCCTCGTGCGGTATTTAAACCTCTCCCTCTTTTCAAGTAGAGCAGGAGGTTAAGATAATCTAACGGTAACATAGAACCGCGGGCCAAGTATGCATTTTACATTCCTAATCCTTTTTACGAGGTGTACGGGATGAAAATGCTCTCTCTTGCAAAATTTAAATTTATTATAGCATAATTATTTTAATCCTGTGTAAGCATATTTTATATAATAAAAAGAACGTTATAATTTATGTAAGATTTGATTGTCCATGTGAGGGACTATTTTAAAACTCGGTAATGAATTGAATCTAAAAACGCACATTTTTTTAAGGAATGAATAGTCAAGTGAAATCTTATGGATTCATTTCCCAATAATAAATGTATAGTTAAGTTACAAACCTGAAAATTTTTAAAAATTCCATAAAGTGACGGTTGCGTCAGTTCGTACTAAAATAGTATTTATAAAAAGTTAATTTTTGTTCCCATTTCCAACTCAAACCATCTTCCTCAACTTCCCTATCACTACCAATACTCTTTATTTTCCTCCTCGTTTTCCCGAGCTACTCGTATGTGTTAGTTTTGACAGACTCGTACTTTGGGCACCACGCTCTGTCAGCCGTACGCATTTCCTATTCAGTCCGCGAGGGTAAAAGGAAGACCACTTTAGCTCCCATTCTCCTTTTCTCAGCATTTTCGGCAACATGTCTCCAACCACATTCAGAAATTCATGTGTGAACACTTCCATACTACTATGGATGCAAACCTTTTTCGACGCCTATCGGGTGAAGTACTGTAGTTCGAAAGCAGGCATGAATGTGATTGTTGCATGGCGTTTTTGAGAAAACTTAACTGTTTGTAGCTTGGTTCCACTTCTAGAAAAAAAATTATACACATTTTTTATAATAATTAACTTATTCTATTTTTGATAAGTTGATATTGATAGTTATTGTGAACCTATGCATCTCACTTGTATGCTTTGAAGGAGGTACCAAGCAAAGTACTTGGGGTTTGGCGACGCCAAACGATGATGGATGTGGTACAGTAAATTTGGCACTGCATGTTGTACATAATTTGATTAGGGTTTGAATGTAAATTAAGACTTTTAGTAACTAGGCACTTAAATGCTTGACAACAGGTGCTCATAATAAACTGCTGAGGCGATGAATTCATGTCTTATTCAGAGATTTTTTTCACTTGATAAATAACTTGATAAATAACGTCTGCAAGTATAAATGCATACGCACGCAACTTGACATAACTGTTGAAATGACGATCGTCATCATTGACGCATTTGTTGCAACGACGAATTACTAAGCGTATGATCACTAAGAGGCTTTGGGATAATCTATTATGTACGATCTGAGCTCACTTTCTGCCTACGAAGATCTCATACACCGACGTCCTAACACTTTGAGTGCAGTACAGATTTACTGACAATTTAGACAACTTAGTAATGATTCACCGATATTCACGACGCGTAGCCATCAGCTGTGTTGGTCTCTGTTTTCCCACTTTACAACAGTCCCACTGGTTCACACGATACCGTACACGCTTACAATACTGTGCAACATTCATAACTGGCCGGCTCTCTGCCAATATAATAATATAATGCCGAGTTGAAAGTGCCCCAATCAGATGTTCTATTCTACGCAGAATAATATGCAATCAATCGTGTTCGTTTGAGTATTTTACATTTTGAGTGTAGCTGACGTAATATTACGTTACAGAGAACTTTATGAAAACTGATGGCGAAATAATGTTTCCTCGCCCGTGTCTTTGAGGTATGCGGATGCAGTACTGTTACTACAAACTCTATACAACCCAGTTACATTCAGGCGACGTAATATTATGTTGGTAAATATTAAGACGTCCCCAGAGAAATAAATCAAGTCTGGTCAAGAGGAGCATAGACGCCGCCTCTGGTAACCCAGCAGTCTGAATGTTTGGAAGGTGGTAATGGAGTCAGAACCGAAGTGTGAAAGGGCTGCTTCTTGCTGGCACCAAATATGTCATCATACATCGTAACTCATCTCCTAAAATAACACGCAATGTGTGTTCCAAAATACCCATAATTGTGCCGTTCTAACAAGGGAACAAAAAAGTGGGCCAACGAAGTTGTTTCTGTCATTTCTGGTTGATACATTTAAGAACATAACATTTTCATGGTGGTATAGAACTTCAGATTAGGCTGAATACACAGAAGTGACATGACAGTGCCGGTTTTTTTATGCAATTGTGCCAATGTGCTCAATGGCTGCACGAGTCACTGGTAACACTGCTTGAGTGGCCACGTCATGATATAAAAGATTCCCTAGTGGTTGGAATGACATTTAAAGATATTCCTTAGGCAATGATTGACGCATAACGTTCTGTCATATTGTTAGCGAGTCAGGCAATTTTGTTGGCTATTTAAACTGGTGTTAGCGAGACCCTCGGCAGTTTCACTTCGTAGGCTTCAATAGTCTGTGGCTAAACCATTTTATGAGGGTTTCCTTGATCTCACAAGCTGTTGCAGCCTTGTTAACTCGCAGAAAGACGCAAGGTAAGTCAGAATAATCAGTGCAGTGATGCAAAAACCAGCGAACCGAGCCAACCGATACCGAAAATCAGCTGCTACCATCGTTTGTACCAGTTGAAGGTGATGTGAGTGTGGAAGTTGTTTGTTTATAACGATCAAAAAAGTCGATTAACTGAAGTTTGCTGTGGGAACGACTGCAGTTTTATTGACAGATGGTGCCTCCGCAATTTGTTCCAAAACCTTTTCTTTGACGCCATGTAAACTCTTTATTTATTTGGAAATACGCAATAAGTTAGAGCTTGAAATATAAATCGTTACAATTCTTTATTTAAATTTTGGAGCTTCGGAAATTCTTTGGGTAATTTACAACACATTATTGGTTAACTGAACTTTTAAAAAAAATTCTTCACTACAATAACAAAAAACTGTTTCCGCCTATACGCTTAACTTTATTTCATTTATACTTAGATATAAATATAAATTGTTAAATACATAGCTGATCACCTCAACCATAGAGGGATCCACAACCATACGCTCTATTTTAAAATGAAGACACATCAGTACTCATTAATCGTCCTTAGATAGACAGATAAACCAAGTTTACAATGTATATTTTAAAATATTACAAATAACAATTGTTCTAGAACTTACATCATTCGCCTTCTCACGAGGTATATTCAACACCCAATTAACAATCAATTTAAAAAAAAACTTCATATGGTGTGTTAAAAACTCAGCTCTAAGCTTCCCTTAAAATTCTGGCACTAAAATAAACTTTTGTAGAACCCCTCTGGGTGAAACTATCTCTATTTTATTTGCCAACATTGACGAGCTAACACACATATCAGAGTTCATTGACGTGAAGACTTGGCACTTCCTTACTCTTCAAAAAGACAAAACTATTGTAGAACAGCAACTGGATCGCAATCACGCTCGTCGCAAAAATTACGAGCTGCACATACTTCATAACATTTCAAGTCAGCTGCATTCTCGCGAAGATACTTTTCACCGCCAAGCAATTTTAAGAAGAACTTACAGTTTTGTGCATCGTCTTACGCTGAGCTCGGTCTCTTCTCGGTACAATCGGGTTACTTGTTTTTCTCCCCCCCCCCCCCNCCCCTAGGTACTGTGCACACGCGCGTTTTTAGAAATGATATGTTGCCAAACGAAATTCCTTAATATGATCAATAGTATTTCATGTTTATATTAATTTTTTTCTACTCGAAGGATTGCTGCCCGCATAGTCTAGTATTGGTTTAATAATACGGCAAACACATCCGCCTTGACGAACTATGGGCGAGTTCAATTTACTGCAGAATATTTACCACAAGAGTCAACAGTTTCTTATTCGCTGTCAAGTGCATTGCCACAGTTCCTTATGGCGTGCCCAAAAACTCAAAAACGCCAAATAAAAATAAATAAAATTAAAATGTTATTCTGATAATCTGCTTTATTCTTCCCAATAAGCGTTACGAAACACCAACACTGTCTTCATTTTTTGCATGTCTATAGTCGACTTCCTCATTCCAACTATTAAGTCCAGAACATTACACCGCGGCAACACGGGCCGAAATAGCCCGTCACAGCAACTATTCCCATGTCCGGCTCCGCTGACGATTTTCAACCAGCTCCATTTTCATTCCAGTTGAACCATCTCAAACGGCTCGTGTATGGGCACTACCCTGCCCAATCACAATCAAAGCAGAAGGCCACGGCAGATAGCACGCACGGCCAGTAACTGTAACATTTACAAAAGTGCTACGAATAGATGAAAAATGGTAATTTATAATTTGATGGCCAGAATGATAGTAGGCAAATAATTTAAACAAGTATATTACAGAACTGAGACAATTTTAAAATAAACTTCTTAAACCAAATTTAACGCTACCATGGCTTTACAACGGGTGTTGTGACATATTGGGCACCCGAGTGTCGCACAAGTTTACTGTTCGCAGCTGTGAGGCCTGCGCCTTGGTGTATGTTACGTACTCCTCAGGTGCATACTGCGCCAAATGTCAAGTCTCGTAACGTCGCAGTTTGGGCTCATCTGCACCAAGTTCATTACGAGAAAAAACATCCAAAACATGTAGGTAAAAATTTTATCTTTAGCTGTAGTTCAGGTCACCGTGAACAGTAGCCGTTTTTTTTATGTTCTCCAACTGGGATATAACTATTTCATCTTCTACACATGAAATTGTCGGACAATTTATCGCTCATGAAAATTACTGATAACAGTAGGTTTCCAAATAAGGAGAGTATGACAAAATGTAATTAATTACAATGTGCAACACTGACGAACTCCTATAGAAAGTGCAAAGAGCTAGACGAAATTACTGTNCAAAATGTAATTAATTACAATGTGCAACACTGACGAACTCCTATAGAAAGTGCAAAGAGCTAGACGAAATTACTGTCGCCAATAAACCAACATATAAGAGCCTACTTTTGTAGTAATGTATACCCTATTCGCGGGTTCTTCACACTTTTTAAATTAAACCTTTAAAATAAACGCCCCATTTAGGAAATGTTCCGTTGTTTTCTAAATATGTCACGTATCACAATCGTTTTATACTTGTGTTAACAAAAAAGTACTTTTTTTTGGTAAAATTGAACTTTTACTTATATGNAACTGGGATATAACTATTTCATCTTCTACACATGAAATTGTCGGACAATTTATCGCTCATGAAAATTACTGATAACAGTAGGTTTCCAAATAAGGAGAGTATGACAAAATGTAATTAATTACAATGTGCAACACTGACGAACTCCTATAGAAAGTGCAAAGAGCTAGACGAAATTACTGTTGCCAATAAACCAACATATAAGAGCCTACTTTTGTAGTAATGTATACCCTATTCGCGGGTTCTTCACACTTTTTTAATTAAACCTTTAAAATAAACGCCCCATTTAGGAAATGTTCCGTTGTTTTCTAAATATGTCACGTATCACAATCGTTTTATACTTGTGTTAACAAAAAAGTACTTTTTTTTGGTAAAATTGAACTTTTACTTATATGTTATATATAATTTATAATATTTCAAATACAATTAATATGAATACACACAGAGACAAAAGATATGTGTTTGGTAATGCCAAGTAAGAAATAGTTCTTTTGCAAAATATTATTACACACTGGGTGCACACGTTTGCGATTCGCTGTTTCTTTAATGTAATTTTCTAAGGTTTTTTTTTTTGCATAAGATGGAGGAATATCCTGGAAGTAGAACTTTAACAGGGCTTCAGAAAATTTGCAAGTAACCGCGAATGGACTATAGTTACTAAATGAGGTTGGAGCCTTGTTAGGTAGGCAAAATCCTGCACAATCGTCTAGTCACGGTTGCCTCCACACAGGGGCTTGGGGTAGTACGACCGGAGAACAGCCAGGCCTCTGCCAGTTTTGAGTGCTGTGCTGATGGGAAGCCTACGCTAGTATGAATCTCACGTGAAGTGTATTTGTTTTTAGTCATCGTACACACCAGAGGGCAGTCATGTGTTTTCCTTCTAGCTGCATTGCTTGCACTCAAAATGCTTCTCCGCGTTAATTTTTAATACTGGTTGTTAATTATTGACAGATGTTTTGGCACTTGTTGGCATTATTTTCATTATCTCTAACTGTGCAGTGATAACACTTAATTAACAATTTTGACACAAAAGTGACATTGGAATAATCAAATCTATATGATAAGAAGAAATAATAAAAGCCCCAAAAGGTGAAAGTCTTGTAAATAAATTGGTTGAAAATTAATAGATACCATTGACATGGAAGATTTATTATCAGGGCGTACTGCTTGCATGCTAACTGTTATATCTTATAATTTGGCGTATCCACTTTGGAAGTTGAGCTTCTGGCACACTGGCCACAAGACAAGCACAGTAACGTCCACGTCATAGAAAAGTGTGTTTGTTAGACAACTGAAACCTACGCTCATGGCTGTTCGACTTCCCCCTGACTGTTATAGATCACAAGGACAAATGTGTAGCAAATATGAAAGCATCCTTGCTAAAGCACCTTTAATCAAACAGCGTAGCAAAATATCAAGAGAGAAAACATAAATCTGAAGTTATGAAATGAAGAATGTGTTACACAAAAATGTGAGATTAAACAATTATCTAAATCGTTTAAATGGCAAAAAACAAAATTATTATTGCATTTCCAAAACCGCCTTCTGACAAGCGTCACCTAAACGTGTGAACATTTTTGGTT
Source organism: Clitarchus hookeri (assembly GCA_002778355.1). Taxonomy (NCBI): domain Eukaryota; kingdom Metazoa; phylum Arthropoda; class Insecta; order Phasmatodea; family Phasmatidae; genus Clitarchus; species Clitarchus hookeri. Next base: position 944,745 of record NQII01000315.1, on the reverse strand, counting down.
TTTAAGGTTTTAAATGAAAAATTACAGTTTGAGGAATAGTTATTTTTTAAGAAAATCGTGCCACAAAGCTCAGATTAAAATCATGGGTCGCATTCCCGAATGTATGCATTACGACAGAATTACGTATTTATCTGCCTATAGAGAAAAATGCCAGTGACTTCGAGACTTAGGTAAATGTAAACTTTTCGCAAAATATTGGCATAAGTCTTGTTCAGTAGGCTCTTTAGCCTGTTCTTGACCGACTGGCGATCTACGTGTCCTCGAAAGTTTGTGGGCACCATTCCTTCAAATTCTTTGCAGGTGTTTCTCCACTCCTCTTCGTCTGTCCTTAACGTACTTTCATTGTCATTCGTGGAACCTATTCAGAGACTCGGGTATAAAACCTGTCGTTATGCATACTTACCACAGTACTCTCCTCTCTTAATTCAAAGTTTGAAGGAAAAAAATTATTTTTATTGAAGGCATTTTGGTGTGCGCGCAAGTTGTCGATGGCGCGAACATACAAAATGCAAGAACATTTAATTTCTTTAATGCTACTGTATTAATAAAATGGCGATATTGTAACTGTAGATACTGTTGTAAAGAAAATAATAAAAAAGAGATAACTTAAGCGTCTTACTTAACCTTAAGGATAAAACACTACGCAAATATGTTAAGGTATTTCTAAATGACGCAATATGTTTTTTTTTCATAGGAAGAATCAAATATTAACCCTAACCTATCGGCAGAAGTAGTCCTATAAGGAGAAAATTATCATAAAGACAACTTCCAGTTTCAGTTATTGCTCTCTTTATAGGCAAAGAAGAAGTTGCATTTGCAAACAAGAATAAAAAGATAGTCATGAACGACAAATAACTTCATGAAAAGTGTCTCTATAAAGACCGTATCATCAAGATGACAAAATTACAAATATTTTAGCTTCAACTACAGTAATTGAAGTTTCTCCTATAGTGAGTAAAGTAAATTTCTGCCGAAAGAAATAAGTGATATATTAAAAATAGGAAAAATTCCCGATTTGATTTGCCAGTACCGCGCTGCTCTTTTATCTTGTTCTTACTAAACCATTTTCATGGCTTACATTTAAATAAAAATATATTTTATATTTTCTTAGCGTAAAGTTATTTATTCTACTTAGCTATGTAAAAAGAAAACTAGATTGTGAGCTAGAGACGAACATGCAATAACAGATTCAAAAGAGATTGTGAAACAGACAACTCAATATAACTAAATTTGGAAAGACGGAATTTCTCTGCTATGTCTGATCGTGAATTAATGATACGGTTATTTACATGTGGCTCACAAGTGCGACCAGAATATAAAGTTTTTAAAGTAAAAGCAGGTAAAAATAATGAATCTACAGATTACTAAAGCTAAGGTAGTGATTATAACGTTATTTCAGACCGAACTTGAAAAATCAAACCGAAGTTAACTTGTATGTTACGGGCTTCTGTTTGACGTGAGTTCAGTGAAGAGGGAATTTTGTGATGACTTTGCATCAGGTTTCGTTCTTAGCTCTACTGCTTTCTAAGTAGCCAGGAAAATGCGTTCCAAGAAAATGACCCGAAGTGGTTGCCAACATCGAAATTAAAATGTATGAGACGTGCACATGATTGATGTGACAGACGAGTGATTTGTATTGCAATTGGCTAAACTATTTAGAAATTTTGGCTAACTTTATAATTATATAGTTTTAAAAATAAAATAAAATTATTGAGATACATTTTTTCTCGACACTGTGGAGAGTTATCTACTCGTATTTATAAGAATAAGAAGTATAATAAAAATGTACTTCATCTTCTTCACCAGGTAACAATGACGCTTTCAATGAAAGAGTGCAGACAATGACGAACAGTTCTGTTTAAAATAGAACTGTGCGATGCGTACTCATTGTTTTAAACTTGTCCCAGTAATTATGTTCTTCAGGAAATAAGTATGAAACACATGATGGTCAGTATGTTCTGTACCTGGTTATGGGCGTGTTCGTACTAATGCATGAGAAGCGTCGTTGTAAACACGTGATATGCGCCGACGGTCTCTATCGTGATAACAGCTTCGCTCCGTAAGCACTCTGCACTCATCGTGTCTGTTGTATGCGCTGCTATTTTCTTACATTTCTTACGTGGCATAAAACGCTTGAGTGATCAATGTAACTTACCTAAGCAACCATAACAGAGGCGTTTCTGTGTATAGTTCATCCATGTTTACTTCCAACGTTTCTATATCCCTACTAAAGTTCTACTTTCAGGCTATTCCTCCGCCTCATGCAAACTAAGCTTAACTAAATCCATAAAATTACGCCAAAGGTACAACGCACACCGCATTTGTGGGCACTCTGTTTTATTTATTTTAATGTGAACTATTTCTTATTTGGCATTTCCAACACGCCTATTTTCTCTCTGTTTTATTCACATTAATTATAAATTAAATTCTGTAATTTATAAATAAATTATAAGTAAAAGATTAATTTAAGAAAATTGAAGATGTTTTTCTGAAGACAGAAGTGTAAAACGCTTGTGATAATGACATATTCAGGAAAAACCAAACACGTCATACATGGCGTTATTTTTTAAAGATTTTATTCAGAAAGTGTGAAGCTACCGTTAATAATATGTATCAAAGTATTCAGCACAAATAAATTATTTACAGACTTATCACGTAAATGTTCTAAAGATATACTCGTACTTCCTGAGCTAGGTGTGCGCAAGAATTTCTGACTAGCAAAATTTTTGTCGGTATTTAAGTTTTTATGTCAGGATAAGAAAAGATGCAATTTTGTGCGAAATTTTTTATGCATTCTTTGCTTAATGTACTTAAGTATAAATAACTGATAATTCCAATGTGTGAACTCAAGTAAGCGTTGTTTATGAGAAGAATGCGTGTTTTGAAATATAATTTGTTGTTTTACGAAACATGATAGAAAATTATTTATAAAACAAAGATCACAAAATGGCAGTGTGATTTATGTACCCCCCCCCCCNCTTCCTGCCTAACACCCCACTACACCTTCTCAATTTGAGTTCGATACAATGGTTAATTTAAGATAACTAATATTAACGAACGACCGCTAGTCTTGTAATTCTGAACACTTAACGTTCTGGTTTGGAACAAAAACATAACACAAATTTACAAAAACGTTTCTATGCAATAATCTTGGAATGCGAAGCTAAAAACAGGGTAACGCATGCCGTTGAAGCCTATGATCACCGTAATGGCCACCCAATGACATTATTCAAAATTAGTTTTACATTACAGACCATATGATGCATACCATGGACTCTTCATTTATAACATCTGATAATTAAATGCCTACACTTTTTTCAATTATAATTTGCTGATAGAAAAGTTTTGCAGCATCGGGTGTCCTCAAATGACCAATTTCTTCATTGCGTATTTCAATGTATGACTTTAGTCCCAGCACACATACAGCACGTACATTACGTGCATTATTATCCACAGACGTAACAGGTAATCTGAAACCGATGACGGAAGCAGAACGAATTTGAGAGTAAGTTACATTCCGGCACAATGCATGTTACAAAAAGTTTGGCTACAATGATTCGCGTAGCATATATAAATATTTGTGGCACTAAAAAAGTTTTTTAACCTCAGAAAGAACGTCATAGATACTAAGCGAATATATTCAAAGCCGCAGCTCATCCCAATCCACAAGATTCAGGTCCTAACGAGTATGGCTAAATCCTATTTGGCATTTATGTTTGGGTTCATTTGGCACTGAATTAAAGTGATATTTCAAAATATGTAATGCATGCAGTAAATAACCAATTATTGAGAAGTGAAAAAGTNTGGCACTGAATTAAAGTGATATTTCAAAATATGTAATGCATGCAGTAAATAACCAATTATTGAGAAGTGAAAAAGTGTTGTAAAAGGGGAGGGAAGGACATGACCCCTAACCCCATCCAAACACTTTTCCCAAGTTAGGCATAAGTTACAGTATATTCTTATGGTGAACACAAGTTGTATTCCATTCCAGCCAGCTGTAATTTCGAGTTGTTATTTCACGATGAGACCTGCTTTCATGTGATGTGTTGAATTTTCTCCATTGAATGCTNTGGCACTGAATTAAAGTGATATTTCAAAATATGTAATGCATGCAGTAAATAACCAATTATTGAGAAGTGAAAAAGTATTGTAAAAGGGGAGGGAAGGACATGACCCCTAACCCCATCCAAACACTTTTCCCAAGTTAGGCATAAGTTACAGTATATTCTTATGGTGAACACAAGTTGTATTCCATTCCAGCCTGCTGTAATTTCGAGTTGTTATTTCACGATGAGACCTGCTTTCATGTGATGTGTTGAATTTTCTCCATTGAATGCTNTGCTGTAATTTCGAGTTGTTATTTCACGATGAGACCTGCTTTCATGTGATGTGTTGAATTTTCTCCATTGAATGCTGACGTAGGCTACAATGTGTACCGGTGCGATGATTATGACGGAAATGGGGTAATTATTCAGAGTAGCGCCTTTTTTGTAAATAAAAGGAAAAATCACGGAAAGTTGTATATTTCCACTCTACTAATTACACAGAACACTAATTTACTAGGGGATTGGCGTATTAGCAATACAAACCACAAATACGATAGTGGGGAGTGTTATGAAGATCAGAGAAATTGTGGGGTAAAATCACAAAAAATACAAAACCACCTCAATTTAATATTAGTCCACCCAATTTCGTAAATTGTGACCTCCGAACCTAACCCCACGATGAGTGAATCACTAGTTTACATGTTTAATCCAACCTAGGATTGTAGGGTTTTTATCTAACCTCGGATTGTAGGGTTTTAATCTAAACTAGGATTGTAGGGTGTTAATCTAACCTAGAATTGTATGGTTTAATCTAATCTAGGATTGTAGGGTGTTAATCTAAAATAGGATTATTGAGTTTTAATCTAACCTAGGATTATAGGGTTTTTATCTTACCTACGATTTCATTCTAATCTAGGATTTTAGTGCTATAATCAAACTTACGATTTTATTCTTATCTAGAATTTTTGGGTTTTAAAGTAACAGTAAAACATACCGTACGTATATGAATTAACTCACCTAGGTACGCGGCGGGTACAATTCCACTGTCCTCAGCCAATTCAACTACCGCCGTGATGCACTAGAAAACTAACCAGTAGTGGCCAAAACAACGTTAATTCTATAAACTGGCAAACGAACAGAAGAACTTGTATTCTAAAATTCTCAAATCATTCTTCGCCATTCTTCAATCACAAGTCTTCACACGGAAGAGTTCGGATGTCGCAAACCACGCGCACACAATACTACGCTCACCACGAACCACACACTATTCCATATACCAGGCGACTAAACGCAGTTCGCGTCTGCGCATATAGCATTACATGGCTTTTCAAGATGGCGTCCTACGTAAACAAAGCGGCCGAACTGCTCGTACTTTTATCTATTTTATTTAGTACGTTCTACTTATTTTACCATTACGNAACAAAGCGGCCGAACTGCTCGTACTTTTATCTATTTTATTTAGTACGTTCTACTTATTTTACCATTACGCCCTCATCAATATTAAAAAGTTAAGCTGTGCAGATCCCATTTATGTTACGTTTCCTTCAGAAAAGCCTCTACTCTGAATAATTACCGGAAAGGGTTTTCTTGAAAGGTCATGCTTATGGTTCAGTGTAAGTTTCTCTCTCTACATTTTCCCGCATATATCACATTGCCTACTGACATACGTGCAAATACTTACTTTCGTTTTCTTTCATATTTCCCATTTTATTTCTGCTACATTTCCGTCCCTTGCATAGTTTGTGAAAACTGATCAAGATAGACAAGCGTGCCCAAAACCAATTCCCAACCCGTTTTTGAAATAAAAGTGTTGTGTTTCTAAACACGCCAGCAAAAGTAAAACATTTTTTTTTTAACTATCTTACTAATGCCGAAGCTTATTTCAGGTGGGTTAATTTAGGATGGGTATATTTCTTATCAAACTAACATATGTAAATGACACACAAATGTAGATGGTTTATCTGGGATTCAAACACGGGCTCTCACGCTCCATAGGTAACAAATGCGAGACCTCAAAAACTGAGGTAACTTAGAAGGATAACTTTCAATATCGTAAGTCAAAAAATTGTATTTTTAATCTGACTGTAAATTTGACATAAATGATTAAGGAAATGTCAGGAGCACAGTGCTTTCCAAAATTCTCTGATTTTGAAAATTTAAGTATGCCATAGTTCAGTGACTGTCACAGGTGCAATGTACAAATTGATATTCTTGCGAATTGGCCACTCTAGCCTCTCCTACATTTTCCAGAATTAATCAAACATGGTTTAAATTTTTCTTGTTAGTCGTAAAAATGTTTTGAGATTTTTGTTAAAGTTGTGTCTGGTGGCTAGTAACCAAAGGGAGAATATGTTAATTTTAATTCTTTATAAGGCATTAAAGACTATTGTTCTCTGTTTTCTAATGTTGATTTACTTTAATACTTATATCGGTTATTCACGGCACAGTGAGTACTTTTGAAAGCCCTCACATTTGGAATAACAGTCAATAAATGTATTTTATTTTAGCCTTAGAGGTTAACTTCCGAGTGCGGTGGAATACACACACTGTGTTTATTACTTACATGACAATATTTATTTTAAAAGGTGTTTAAAGGATACAAAATTGCTGGAAGGGGAAAGTAACTAGGGCTTCAAAAGTGCTCACTTTACCATGAACAGCCTATATAAGTGTTAAGATATTCTCTACCGCGGATTATTGAGTCAAACTAGACCCAAAACTAAACCCAAACAATTGCATCTAAGCAAATTTTAATTAATATTTAATTTAATTACTGCTAAAATACAAATACTATTTGGAAACCTAATTATATAAAATTATCATTCATGTAACATATATTGCAGATTAAAACTAAGAGAAAACTTTTAATGGCAATTAAAATTAATAACAATATTTTCTTTTTCAGAAAATAGGTATTTTATTCACACGCTAAATTATTTAATTTTAAAAATGAAAGTTAAATATACATTCTGGTATCCAAATACGAGCTCTTTTATGATGGTGAGAAAATTAATTTTATCCACACCTAACTCACAGTGGAGGAAATTCGTTTGATACAATGGATGGGAAGAGAAGATATTATTATACATACTCATGTACACTTCTTTAAATACTAGCCCACAACACAAGAATTCTTCGGCAGATTTCCCCTAATTGTAATTAGATATTATAACTGAATATCGAATTCAATCCCGACAAACGTTGAACTACTGGACAGATACCTCAATTACAAATAATAACCAGAAGAAGTATAGAAAAAACCAAAGGAGAAATGTATGTAGTTACAAAGAAAGAAAAACTTGTAACAAGCCGCGTGCATATGGGACCCTAAGAAATACAGTTTAATTATTGCTGCTAATCATAAAACCTAGAGGTGTGTTTATATGGCCAAAAGAACTCTTAGTTGGTGATGAAGTCGGATCAGCGTTCAAACGTTAAGGTTGAATGGTAGCTGGAATCCTGGTTACTCCGCAACCATCCATACTCTAAACAAAACATGAATTTTAAATTGATTTAGCATAAAATATATAATTTAGCTATCTTGAAGCGTCTCGCGTCCCGAAAGATATTTTTTCGTCAGAAGGCACACTCTGTAGAANAATATATAATTTAGCTATCTTGAAGCGTCTCGCGTCCCGAAAGATATTTTTTCGTCAGAAGGCACACTCTGTAGAATCTCGCAGGCTGGCTACCGCAATAAATATTAAGGGTTTGGCGAGCGTGCTAAACTAATGACGCCAGGATTCCGAGGCGGAATGAACACGTGGCGTAGGGGCCACATGCGGAGGAAGACGGGCGCAGCTGCATCTCGCAGCTACAAGGGAATGCTAAGCTCACGCCAGCAGCTGCGTCTCTCCCGACCCAGCTACCGCAATAAATAATGAGAGCTTTTGGCGAGCGTGCGAGAATAATAGCGATGCGATATCCAGAGGCAGANAATATATAATTTAGCTATCTTGAAGCGTCTCGCGTCCCGAAAGATATTTTTTCGTCAGAAGGCACACTCTGTAGAAACTCGCAGGCTGGCTACCGCAATAAATATTAAGGGTTTGGCGAGCGTGCTAAACTAATGACGCCAGGATTCCGAGGCGGAATGAACACGTGGCGTAGGGGCCACATGCGGAGGAAGATGGGCGCAGCTGCATCTTGCAGCTACAAGGGAATGCTAAGCTCACGCCAGCAGCTGCGTCTCTCCCGACCCAGCTACCACAATAAATAATGAGAGCTTTTGGCGAGCGTGCGAGAATAATAGCGATGCGATATCCAGAGGCAGANGCAATAAATAATGAGAGCTTTTGGCGAGCGTGCGAGAATAATAGCGATGCGATATCCAGAGGCAGAAGAAACACATGCGCCGACCAAGGGACCACCAAGTGTTCCAGCATGTGCAGGGCGGAGCAATAAACTTCGATGCCAGAATCGAGAGATGATGCTGGGCCCATGTGCGGGTAGCCAGAGCGCCGAACAGGTTTTTACGACCCAGAGGACACAGCGGTCAGCCCGGCCACGTGCAGAGATGATGCGAGTTGAATATGGCGAACTAGCTTACAAAAACACGAGGAAGAGGAAGGAACGGGGCAGTCGGCCGATGTCAAGCGAGGTGTGCGAATTGGAGCCGGGAGGAACGAGTTCGAGAGAAGGCATTGAGACATCAACACCGGTCGGCGAGGAACTGACGCAGCCCGGGCGTCGCAGCCCATCCACCGAGTGACGGAGCGGTCCCGAGGTCGCCGGCTGGGAGATGAACCATCCCCTCCAGACAGCTAAGTAGAGACATACAGGAAGTGTGACGAACCTTGCTCCCCACGGCGCAAATCGCCGCGTCAAGCCCTACATAGCCTACGTAGCTAGGGGGGAGGGAGAGTTGTCTCGTGTGTTCATGTAGAAGTTAACCTGTTAAGCGAAAATAAAACTGACATATGTTAACTCGCAAAGAAGGTGAATTTATTTGGTAAATTGGACCTAGGGAAAGGGATAGTAGCGTCAACATATTCCTATGCCCTAACACTGAGGGCTAGCATCAATTGCTGGTGCCTTACGCAGAGAGCAGAATCAATACCTACTTATATGCCATAGCGCTGGGGAGGTATCAATCTTTATGGTTTTAATTGCATTTGAAAAAATAATTATGTTTTAAACTATGCAAAATATTACTAACGAATTACATTAATTTCACTTTTTTTTAATATATTTTGAAAATTGCTTGGAATTCGCTAATTTACTATGGACTTAATTAATGTTTGTTCTCCTAAACAAACTTTACGAAACCAATTTTGTTTCTAAGAAAAGAGTGAACCTTCGTCTAGGATTTTTCATGATCTCATACAAAATTATAAATAAAAAGTCCGGGGAAAAATATATAATCGATAGTAGTGGTTTTTTAAAACAAATTTTTATAATCGGACATTTAAATAAAGTTAAAGGCTTGGAAGCACGAAATTTTTAAAAACCATAGATATTTCTTACCATTTTAATATGGTTTTGGTTTCATGTAGATAGGACGAATAGTTTTCGAAGAACAATTGCTGGAATAAACGTACATTTGGCTTAGGGTGTGCTGCTGTTGGTGTGTGGTGGCGTAGTCTGCAACTACTAGCAGTGGCTACCTGCCATGAATGGAAAATTGTCAGTTATGTAGACAGAGTGGCGCCCAGAAACTGTCTCACGCTTGGAGAACCAGCGAATGATGAATGGCTGCATTAACAGTATTGTGTAAAGCAACATTTTCATAGTACTATCTCCCATTGTCATCTATTTCGTAACAGAATTCGTACAAAATGCATCGGTTCGTGGCATATAACACTGCTTTATAAACCAATTACTACGATAAATTTATATTTTGATACCAGGTGGTGCTGCAGGAGAAAGGATCATAACCAGTAGGATTTTACTGAAATGCATCAACTCTAATACGAATACGTAACCAGTCTATACATGGTAGTATTTTTTTATTGAAGTTTATTAACAGTTCAAACGGGAAATAGTGTAAATTAAATATGGCATTCATTTAAAAAACAAAAGTGTCGAATAGTATTGCTAACTGTCAGAAGTGAAATAGGCACTAGCCTTACTACATATAAATACCACACTAAAGAAATCTAACTTCAGCCGCTGTTAAAATAAGCCTAAAGAATATTTGAAGACCAAATATCTCTAGTTATTCCAGTTAACTGATGCATGTGCACAAACCCCAAATACTATTTTAATAATGACAATTATGTTAAACTGTTCATGCAATCTCACAAATTACGAAAGTATAACGTCAAAGCATACGAAAACAACTAAGAGAAAACATGTTTCCTTACAATCTTTAGTAATATAATATAATTACAATGTTGCATACTCTCTATGTGGAACTCATTTCCTTTTTTCTTGTGTATTTTGTTAATAATGACTGATTTTTGTGCAACAGTAATATATGCAGGTCCTTGAATCGTATTACGAACTGGAAAAATAGGTTCCACGATTTCATGCAAAGGATATAAAATCGTTCAAATTTTGGAGTAATTTCCTGCCTCCAAAATGTTTCATCCGTTTATATTTTTCCTATGTGAAGACTTTCCTGTTTGTCTGTAATTACCACAAGGTAGCAAGATTGGCGCCCAGTTATGTTCAGTGCTCCTTGCACTTGATTGAAGTAGTGGTGCGTCTTCTAAGTTTTCCAATATTATCGGAACTCACCTCCAAAAAGAAGTTATTTTTCGTCTAGCAATCTTCATTAGGCCTAGTGGCTTAGCAGAAGGAGCACATTTCACCTCGACCAGAGCACTTCTCTCTCTAGTCAAACCATCTTGACTTGCACCCAGATAACCACGTTCCAAATCTACAAATGTGCCACACCTGTCGACATTCAAACCTGTTTCTGCCTCGAAGCGCTTAATAGCGATGTATTCATTATTGATGCCATACTCCATAACTGGTGTTACAGTATTAGCTTCGTACAGAAGTCGCTTAGCCAAATTACAACAAGGCGTGGAATCTTTCCGCCCGCAAACCACTCCAAAATTACTTGGTGTTAAACGACCTTGTCTTATATCGTGTCATACGTCACTTTCACTTTGTGCAATTGCACTGCAATTCTGTCCCGTTCTTATAAAGTAACTTGCAGACCGTTTCGCACCTTTTTCTTGAACGCCACACTACCGAAAGTACATTTCCCTGAATGATCATGTTCCATTGTAAGTAGCTTGGGAAAAACGTAACTGGAATTGAAGAGTCTGTTCCTCTACACAATTGAGTCAACGATGAAGTCATAGATTCTTGAGATTCCAATATAACCATAGGTGGCAAAACGTTTTCCATCCACAAAAACGCAAATTGAAATGTATATATATATATATATATACACACATTTATAGACTATTCACTGTAAATTGAGCACTTTTGAAAGCCCCTCTTAAGATAAATAAAAAGCAAATACAAAATATATAATTTCTCACCCACAAATGTTGTACCTTATTACCTTCGGAGACGTGGGACTACTTTCCCTCCGTCGTTTCCAATTTTACTGGACACATGCCAGTCAGCAGGCCCGTTAAAATATATGCAGCTAGGGGACAGTGACATTTCTCAAAGGTTTATTTTACAAGTGCTCTGTTAACCGTGAACAGCCTATTAATACAGACATTTATGAAATAGTTACTAAAACATTAAAATAACAATTATTCCTTACTTATTTCTCAACTATACATTTCCATCTTATGGTAAGTCGTGTTCGCGTAGCAGTAATGCCCCTAATTCGCATTCGGATCGTCCTAGGCTCAGCAATCCTGAGCGATGTTCTATTAAGTAAATGACACAATTGTTCCGTGTCTTTTACACACGCGTCGTTTACAAAATATTTCTTGAAATAAAAACTATGTGAATAATTAGTTGGTGGATCAAACCACTTTAGGTCTAACTGGCTGTTGTTTTCCTTCGCAAAATACAAAGCAACTATCTGGGTATGTAGAGGATTACAACTCGGATGGTGACGTAGGCCATATCCGTTTGATGTATAGCCGTTTCTACTTGTTTGGCTACAAGGTTCGGTGCTTGGCTATGGGATTTATTTATTGCAGAACATCCCGCGCATACATCAGGTGTTATTATTTTTATGCATACTAATACATAATTTGTTTAAAATTAGTACCAAAATGCAGGAGTTTTGTTTCGCAGGAACTTCGAAAATTATATAATTCGTTTTCATTTCAAGCCCTTTAAGTTGTTTCTTGATCTCCGACACCCCCCCCCCTCCCCCGCTTGACCTTCCAGGATCTTTTCTCCTATAAACACTATACATACAGACGATCCCAAACAGATGTTGCTCAAGGCGGCTCGGTCAGCAGGATAGCAGATATGGCAACTACGCCAACCCGCCCTACTTCCCCACTCCCCTCGCGTGCAGCGGATTTAATATTTAAACATGCGATATAACGTTCTTTCAATAAATAAAACATTGTTTTCGTCTTATAGCGCTTTCGTCGTTTTCGAAACTTGTATTATAGTTTTGGTTTTAATGCTAAATCATGAAACCTGAATGCGTAACGCGACTTATCGCTATATCTCGCATACCGTTGCTGTCGATTGAGCCTGCCCTTAAATAGCACATTCACTAAACGCACAAAAGAAACCTCATTATGCATGTTTACTAAGTACTTGAGATATGTGCTACCTTCTAAGCAAACCTCATGGCCCAAGTAAGTAGAACGCATAGAAAACCGTAGTTAATTTTATTAGTAATGTTTGATTTGTTTGATGTATTCTTTTCCATTTATTTCTTAGTAAAAAATACTCATATTATAGCGTGAAAGCTCCATAGAGATACCTGACATCCGTTAAGGCAACGTAATTGTTGAGTGCGACGGAAGATTCAGTACGTTCGTTATGATGGCACATTCAGGTGCCGCACTTGTTTCAATCACGAGAAAAGTGAGCACTGTATTATCCATGAATGAGTGATCACTACTTTCCAGTAAGTGAGAAACACATCATAAATATTTAGCGAAATAGGTATATGCTGATGAGAAATGGAAACCGCAAGAAACGAGCAACTATTCCAAAATAAAAATGATTTGTGATATAATGGAAAAATGGTCACTATATAGAAGTGAAATAACTGAATATTGGTATAAAGTAGTGAAATGTGTCTGAGAAGCTGTAATTTTTTCCACTGAAGTCATCTAAATTTCAAAGAATACAACAGTGACTGACTTCCACTGATTTAACAATGAATTATATTACCCCGAGTAAGGTTTACTCTACTCAGGTTAGAAATCGAAACTAGTCTTCTTATGTGAGAGTTTGGCATAGAAAAAATTTCATCTGAAGGTGCGCTGGTGTTCCAAAGAGGACGCTTTTAAGCTAACGGTAAATAATTTTTTTTTCTGTAAAAGTATGTTTTTGGCCCGAATTGTTATACATACTTGCCCCAGCCAAAAAATCAAGTATTAACTTAATTTTATAACTATTATTAATGACCTCCAACTGTGTTTAAAAGAGCAAATAGAAAAAAAAGAGATATTTTTGGCAATAAACGTTTATAAACCTACTTATTTTAGTTTAAAGAAATAACATATTTAAAGCGAAGTAAAGATAGCTATCTTCAAAATGAACTTTTCTATTATACTGTCGCATTTAAATAAAGTATGTGTGCAATATAATGTTTTGCAGAACCCAGTTTTACAGCAGAATATTAATCTACGTATGGATATATTTCGTTATATTTCCGTTCTTAATGCGAAGAACGAAGTTTATTCTTTAAGTATGTTCTAACAATACAAATCTGAAGATTTCACACAATTATATTTATTTTATAATAATTGCAATCATCCCATTTGCTTACATACAAAACGCAGAAATCTAGTGCACATTCGACACCAGTGCTCCCAGATTATCTTCCTGTTTATATAAATACACTCTAAAATCCAAATGGTTGAAATTGCTTCAAATTAGTGAATTTGACTACAGATCTGTTGAAACTGCTACACTGTAATAAGTAAAATTCTACTGATTATTTCAGTTGCTGATATTCACTGATTGAACAGTGATATACAATGATTGCTAGTGAACTACACTGGCCTGACCTTAATAGGCCTTTTATTACATTGATTCTCCAGTACGTAAAAATCAATTAAATAAAGTTTCAATAAGAATGATTCCACTGATTGAAATCGCTGATTCAGATTTAGTGTGTACATGTTCTGAAATGTTAACACACACAATCTGGCCAAGTTTAGATGCAACTCGCGTAATTTACTTTACACCAAATAATTTTCTTTTTCTGACAAAAGTTTGATGAAAACATAAAATGTAAACGTGCATCCATTCCACTGTTGGAACGCGGATTTCCACAGTTCAATCGGCAAATCATGAGCCAATGTTGGAAGCACGCGCAGGATACCAGAATCAGTCTACTTCATAGTTAAACTAATTTGTCTTATTAACTACATTTACGATGAGAAGTATTTCACTGAGTGAAACTTCTGATTCAGCCTTCGCGTTCATATAGATAGGTAATAAAAACGAAACTCCATCGAATCTCACGCCATAGCTGAGTTACAGCCACTTGTGCACTTTTGAAATCAGTATTTGAACAGATAAATAACTGCTCGAAACAGCATCTAAATTTTACATTAAACACCAACTGAGTTATTTACAGTTACGTTGGCGGTGACCAAGGAAGGGGGCGTGCATGTGTTATTGTCTTATTAAAATTGCCGTGTTCTAATGAATTGCAGCTGGCTTTGGCTTCTTTTGTGTTTTACGCCTAGTGGAGTACAAATGGATATGATACTAACAAATTTATATTTCCAACAATTCCTTGCATCACGTGACCGACGCATGGTGACCAGCCTTTATATACAAGGCAATATTAATTCTGACGTTTGTCCGGGGGGGGGGGGAGTGTAAGAAGAATTAACGCTTAGCGTTGCAAGAAATACTGATATTTTTTGGGGCAATACTAGTATCAAAAAAACACATATTTGTGTTCGTAGCAGCATATCTTTATGTGCATGTGCTACAGTCTCGACAACGAATCGAAACACCACCACGACAAGCCGTGCTAGATTACCGGTGAGATTTATTTCGAATTTTCGTTATGGTAATGTTGCTGTTTTAGCCGTGGAATTTTCTCGGGGTACTCCTGTTTCCCGCACCACTGCATTCTTTCGCTGCTCCGTCTCCACTTTACTCTGCTGCCATCGGCGCTGAATATCTCGGATGTTAAGCGCTGCCCAAACATCTCTCTTTACTTCCCATGCTGGACGTTACTTTCCTGCTGTCTGCAGTCGCCATCATTAATACAATTCTCGAGCAACGTCCTCTGTGCTAAACACAGCGAGTGAAAAGACGATGCAAGATTTTCAAAATTGCGTAGTTATCCGCGAACCGTTGATACTCCAGTACGTTGTAGTCCCTCGAAATGCAGCTATGGTGAGTGGGCGCTTCTTAATGCCGTATTATAGTCGAGTAACAAGTCCATGGTCTACCGCTTTGTCAAACTAACACTTCGAGTGCTGCAGACTTAATATTACGATAAGCTGTTCATGATAAACTAAGCCCTTTTGAAAGCCCTGCTTAAGATATACTTGTATGTACTTTGTGTATTCTTCTACCGTATGTAAAATTAACATTGCCATGAGCCTGCGTCATTTTCATACGCCTATTCATGCGTCGGTCAAGTGAAACTGTGAAATTAATTGAAAAGTAAACATCTTACAAATGTATTAATTCTTACACTTATTTGCACTAAAAATAAAACCGAAAGCAAAAGAAATAATTTGAGTACTAACAAATGTTTACCTAACATATTTAGTTCAACGTTAAGACATGAAAAGACTTTCCCTCCGTCGTTACCAACTTACTGGGCGTATGCCACTTAGTGTGCCCGTTAAAATACATGCAGGTAGGGGTAGTGAAATTTTTATAAATTTAATTTTGAAAGTGCTTACTTTACCGTGAACAACCTTTACCTGAATTTAACCGAGTTGTATGGAGTTCTCCGTAATATTACGATATCCGCATTCTTTAATGACACGGGTGAAGTAATATTACTTCGTCGTCAATCTTCATAACATTCTCTGCAACTTAATATTACGCCAACAACACTCGGAGCGTAAAATACTCAAATTAGCAGGGGCCACGGTGGTGTAATGGTCAGACTACTCGCCTACCGCCTAGGCGAACCGGGTTCGATTCCCGGATTTTCGCATTTGGGAATCTACCAGACGATGCCGTTGGTCGGTGGGTTTTTCTCGGGGATCTCCCCCCCCCTGCATTCCGACGCTGCTCCAAACTCACCTCACTTCACCCTCATCGGCTCTCAAGACCTTTACGTTAAGGCAGCCCACATCTCACGACTCCACTCCACTAAAATGAACCGAATGGAGTGTACATTGTATTACCTAGGAAATAACATTTTATTGGGACACTATGCGTGTCCAGTGTATTCTGAACCAATAGGATGGTTGTAAATGCAAATACAGAAATAACAGAAGGAATGGTCACGCAGCCGTAAATACACGTGGCTCGCTTCTAACTTGCCTTAATTTTCAGTAAATCCCTGCAGCACTCAATGTGTTAATGAGCTCTGAACACTCTGAGGTTTGCACACTCCCGCTCACCACCGTCATATTAATCCACAGTACATGGGACACGCTTACTGTACTGTTCGACATATAATATTTCCTGGTCAACAGTCAGCGGGGTGTCGAGCCTGATTTCGCACAATCGAAAAGTATTTTTAAATAAAGAATTTACAGTTAATCGTGTCCTTTTGAGTTGTCATGGGGAGATGGGGTATTGTTTTGTTCAGAAAAATTATTGTATCTGAACTGTAATATTCTTGAGATGTATTGTAAAGCAGTAGAGGAACGATGAATTTCTATCAGCGTGGGGTTTTCTAAAGACAAAAATTTTAAAAGTAGCATTGCTCGAGCTACCCTCTAACATAATCGTATATTTGTTTAAGGCTATTATGGATGCCCTCTTCCATAATTTCACCGCACGGTGTTTTGTTTCGCAAAGGACAAGTGTGTTAAGTGTGAGTATACCAGTACATATCGACGTTTCTTCACTTGCGAAATGTAAAACGTGTTACCAAATGCAAATTCGCCTTCACGGGTACTAGCAACCACGAAAAAACTATTTAACGCGTGCGGTTGTATGACTTATTTTGCGTATTTTAGTCACAAAAACGAAGGATATTGAAGGCGACAATGACACACTCATAAAAGGTCCCGCCGCCTCTATGTGCAGGGTTTTTAACTGCCATGCAGTTTGTTCGTTGCGTTGCGTGCAATCATAGGTCATCAAGCGGTGACATTATGATTATACAGGTGGGAAAGTTTTTAGAAAAATTCAGTGCAGTCACCTATACAAGTTCCGCATATATTTAGTTCGTATTATTTTGAGAAATGAGGTAAATGCCGCAACGTTCACAGACTAAATCGAATGTTATTAAGGTCTTACTCAGGGTAACTTAGAAATAAATACACAGATACTTGTTTTGCTAATTTACTATAAAAATAATTTATAATAATTTTAATGACTTCTCACATTATTTAACGTGCATTATATTTTTTTTTTTCCAGACGTAATGTGACTTCTGCAGTTAAGGGGCCGTGGTGGTGTAGGAGTCAGACCGCTCGCCTCCCACCTAGGTGAACCGTGTCCGATTGACGTCGGCCTCATCCGGATTGTGGGAAACGTGGCGGACGTTGCTTTTCGCCGACAGACTTTCCCAGGGTACTCTCGTTTCCTCCAGCCTTGCATTACACCTTTGATCCATTCTCACCTCATATCGCTTACACTGGCGCTGAATACCTCGCTGTTAAGGGCCGACCAAAATATCTCAACTCAACACTGTAACGAAATTGGGGGTGGGGGATGTATATATTGATACTCATAACATCTTGTCGTAGCTCGCGTCTACTGTGTAAGGGTAGTTAGTAGGACATCACTCTCCATGGTAGTATGCCAGCAGACACGAGTTTAGAGGCGTTGAGTTCAGGAATAGCACCAGCCGGACCGGACATCTGCCTGAACGTCGTCTCTGCTCTGCCGGTCGGGTTAGGCACAAGCCCTTGTCCCTTCCTTTGCCCATTCAGACCCAGTGTACGCACTTGTGTACATAATGCACGTGAAGGTTGTCTTTGGCCGGTCATGTACCCTGCGAGGCTCAGTGCCTAATGAGCTACAAATGTGTGTAACTGATTCGTAAACCGTGTAAATGGTCTGCAGTGCTAGCCAATTAGCAGCCCACCAGACATGTCAGACTGACCCGCAAACAAAATATTTTTTAATCAGTAATTCTTTCTTTTTTAATATATATACTTATATACATATATATACTTTCGAGTTTAGTTTCCTAATTTGACGTCGATTGTAAATATCACTAGACTTAAACTTCTAATAAAAGTATGTATTATTTCATATATTACATATGCATGTAAATAAACTGACTATGTACTGTATAAGTGAGCCACGGTTTTGTAATGAGGTTGGACGGTCAAGCATTGATATTATTTGTAAGTGGCTCGATGGGAAAACTAATTGAATAGCTCTGGAGGATATGCTTAGTTCAAATGTATAGTCGAACACAAATGCTAACACTCATTGGCTGTGTCAGCGAAACAAGTGTCATATCGACTTAAATGTAGCACACGACATAAAATGTCTTCNTCTAACACTCATTGGCTGTGTCAGCGAAACAAGTGTCATATCGACTTAAATGTAGCACACGACATAAAATGTCTTCTTTGTAACACCTGAAGCAATAAATAAAAGTGGGTCTGAAATGGTTAAGTGAGCTCGCCGTGCCCCCGATTTGGCTACCAGGGTAGGAGCACGCTGCTGATTGTTGGGCTGCCTTGCAATAGCGAGTATGGTACATTCTGTGCCTTGCGGTGTTTCCCATTGCTCATAACAGCCGCTCGGTGACGTGAACTAGCGCTGCGCACGACTCATCATGAGGACCCGTTCCGTCTCATCATTGCATCGCTGCATTCCCTACTTTAACGTAGGAACATTCAGCACATCACATTAAAGCAGGTCTCGTCGTGAAATACCTCATGTGATGACAACCAGGTGGAATGGAGTACTGCCTATCTTCATCATTAGGACAGGTTCTAACTGGGGAGAGTGGAGTGAAAAGATCTGGGTGGCTCTTAACATCGAGGTCTTGAGAGTCGATGAAGGTGAAACGAAGTGAGTATGGAGCAGTGCCGGAATGCATGGGTAAAAACGGTATATCCCCGAGAAAGCCCTCCGATCGTCCGGCACGATTCCTTCATGCGAAAATCCGGGAGCGACCCCGCCGGGAATCGAACCCGGTTCGCTTAAGTGGGAGGCGATTAGTCCAACCACTACACCACCGTGGCCCCCGTCAGGGCTCTTTCAAGTGTGGAAAATTTCATTCCTTCAAACTCATACTGCGGTTGGCATTGGCAAGCCACTGAACGTACCGTATTACATTGTTTTTCTTTATATATATATATTGCAAAGAACGTTTTGGGGAATTAGTATTAGAGATTATTTTTGTAACATTACCAGTAAATTAGCGCAAATTTCACTACAGTTTACATTAGGATGGGTAAAAGAAAAGCGCAATTTTTACGAACAAATACTGTTTACATCAAATTTGTTATAAACACAGATATACTTTAACGATTTTGTATGTTTCGTAAAACAGCGTCTTGCAAAGATGCAATTTTTTACTTGTAGCGATACAAGATGAATATTTGACAAATAATTGTTCGTAAAGCATTTAAAATATTTACTGTGTAGCCTACAGAGTTCGCCACAGTTGCACTACAGCAGTTTTGCTTGCTATCCAAGCAGATGGGGCAGATGGATATGTGACTCCTTCGGGAAGAAGATTTCCAAGCGTTTGAGGTGGTGTGGCAGTAGCATATTATAGTAGCTAAGTTTGGTTACCGCATTTGACCCTAGATGCGACTCTTATAGCCTCTCTGCAATCATGGCGACCCAAGGCTCCTCGTACCACCCCTGGTTCCGCAAATTGGGCTCCACCGCCCGTCTCCCTATGGTAACCAGTCTCTTCGCAGCTGGTCAGGGGTATATGCCGTGATGGCTTGAGCCGATATTTAGTACCTAGGCCCGACCACTTGGAGGGGTGTTGGACCACTTGGCATTCAGGCCGATGGGGCCCAATACTGGAATTTCATGGTGCAGAAATTCTATAGTCNGGACCACTTGGCATTCAGGCCGATGGGGCCCAATACTGGAATTTCATGGTGCAGAAATTCTATAGTCTGGAAAAGGCCAGTGTCTGATGACAGCTCCTCCGGCTGCGCTGCTGGTGTATGGATGAGGTGGCGATGGCATGGAGACGGTGATGATACATGCAAAAACTCTGGAACCAACGGGTTCAGACCTACGGAGTTCGATAAGGACGGAAATCTTCCATTCAGAGTCTATCACAAGCCGCCCTCCTCTTCTGATGGGCGTCGTTGGTGGGGCAGTCAGACATTGAAAACCCACTAGTGCCATGGCAAATACGTGGTTTTTTTTCTGGTGTACCGATCACTAGGGGTTGGACTCGTGCTGGCAGTGGTTAACTCCGTATGCTGGAGAAGGTCTGGAGAGATTTCCCTTCTCAAAGAAAGACCGGGTGGTGAGCGGCAACCCGCTCAGGTTGTGTCCTGGTAAGACACTAGGGGTATGGATAGAACCCCGGCCAGACCACACGCTTGGTATCTGAGGGCGAGGGTCTCAGAGCCTTGTGGTAGGGTGTTCTTGGTCGTACTTGTGAATCAGGTTGGGGCTTTGGATTTGGTTACTTCAGGTGCATGGCTGGGCCACCTGTGATGATAGGGTGTTACCCCTCTTCCCCACCGATTGGGTGGTCATAGCGCGGGATGGCCTAACGGCTAAGAGGGCTACGTAAAAATACAAAAGTACGAAGGCCGAGAGGCTCTTATATCTGCAATATATATTGTCCAAGCAGGCCTCTCCGGAATGATGATCCATTATCGTGTTTTAAGCCCCTGTCACACCGTCAAATTTTTCCATCAAACTTCTTCCAATATGTTTGGTCAAATAAAGTTTGACAGTAATGACGATCGAAACGTCATAAATGCCGCCATATTTGTCTGAAAAAGTTGGATGGCTTCAGTTTCCATCAAACATTTGAAAATTGGACCTGTTGTAATTTTTTTTTATTTTTGACGGGTATCAGGCAGAGTTGTGCTAGACAAAAATGTACGTCAAGAACCTTTAAAATAACGAACAATTGCTTGAAATGAAGTAAGTTATAAAGATAATTAATTTATGTAGAAGCTGTCTGGGCATGAATGCTATTTTAAGTGAATATAACTCATAATATTACGAACTCAAAGGCATTAAATTTTATAAATATGTATTTATAATATGTGGTATCTTAGTTCCCGCGTCATACATTTTTTTAGAAAGAGCTTTGCTTACGCATACAATTTAGCACGTGTGTAGAAACGGGATTACGTCGAAAAAATTGCAATATTTGAGCCCAGAATGCTAACTGTTTACAAAAGAAATAGAGGACGGGAAGGAAACAGTTATGAAAATTTACAGGTTGTGTTACTTACAACTCTAATGTATTTCATTGTTCACAAATGCTGAACTGTGGTTTTTCGGTTGAGTGATATTGTGTTGCACATACCTAACAAGTTTATTGACTCTGATAAAAGATTTTTTTGGTAAATATTGTGATAATTTAAATTTATTCTTGGTATAATAATATTGCCCTATTCTATTTTTTATTAACACGTTTTGACACTCGCCCCTACATGTAACGTGTGTATTGTCTTTGAGCGGTGCCCAAACGTGTTTTTTTTTATTTTGCTGGAAAGACGGCTGGCAAGCAGTTATGATACAAGGCGGTGATTGTGAACTGTCATGCGCAATAGCGGTCGAGTTTTGGCGGCCGGACGGTTTCACCTTCCTTTCATCATTGGTCAGACCAGGCGCTGGACTGCCGGCGAAGTCAAACCCGAAAACGTGATGCGTGGGTTTTCTCGCAGTACTACTGCTTCGCCCATTATCTCCACTTCACTCCTCGCTTAAGGCTCCCGCCTACCTTTGTAGGGCTTTTTTCCGCGTTTGAAATCGAGAAGCGTGGGAGCTATAAGGGCGAAATTGCCACACGCATCAAGTACCCCTTCGCCGCTAAGCGCAAGGCTCTCAACTAGCGTGCAGTGTTCTTATAGCACTGCGTGTACCTATGGAACTCTCAGCGGTGACCCTATTATTTTGTTGATGGAAAGCCTGTAGGAAGGTTTGATGCAGGGCCCGTAAGTATATCGTTTTGTATTATCTTACGTGTATATTTTGTGATACAACGCTTTTAAAAAGCAGTTTTTAGCCATTTTGGGGTACTCTGAAATGGTGTTTCTAATGCACGTGACATCTTGAATGCACTCAACAGCCCTCGTCTTAAGGGTGTGTTCTTTTTGCAGATCAACACATTGAATGCACTTTTAATTATTTCGTTGAAAAACGTGTATTTCAAACGCACTGCAACGCAGTTCAAGTGCCATGTAAGCGGGAGCCTTGAGAATACAGTACATGGGCCCGAATTATATATATATTTTTTTTCGCGTTCGAGGCACAGCGATACGGTCGATAATCACACGCGCGCTTAGCACCACATCGCTCCTGCGCGCAAGGCGCTGAACCGGTGTGCAGTGCTTCCGTCGTTACGCTTTCCTGTGCGAATGACATTTGTAGCAGTGGGATTTTATTAGACGCGTTGAAAGCCCACAGATTAAACTACGACTGCACCGTTTCACTGTTCTCCTGCCTCTTAAGGAAACTGCGGAGGTAAGCTCTAAAAATAAAATTTTTTTACCATTGTCAAGATTTTTTTTACTTAGAATACACTTACTATGTTAAAAACGAAGATGTGCGGGCTTAGATAATGAGTTTTTATCTTTTCTGGCAAATAGTAGTATATTCAGTATATTTATTTGCCGAGATAAACGTCAACGCTCAAACAACGAATCTACAGAAAAGATGCCCGACTACTAACTGTTAAGCGTACTTCCTAGTAAAATAAGTGTTTGCACGTATACGCGTATCTTAGCAAATAAATATTAAGGATATGAAACCTTTTCTGGGAAAGGTTAAAAAAAAATACATCCGCCACTTTTTACTTATATCCTATTAAATAAATTCAAAGAGAAACAATAGCCAAAAACAGCATTTTTAGGGCTATCCTCTGCGGTTTCTCTAAGAGATAGGAGAAATGTACAAAGTGGTACCTGTAATTTAATACACTGGCTCGCACCGCGTGTAAAATACTCTACTGTTACAGATCTAATTTGCGAGAAATTCAGCTTACCGGGAATGCATATCGCAGTCTTGAAAAGGACCTTCGCAATGCTACGTCATTACCAAACGTAACACTGAGGGGTTTAAAATCGTTTTCTAGGTATTTTCGTTTAGGTATAAGGTGCTTAGCGCCGCCCAGATATATCTCACTCGCTCTTCATTCTGTCTGCGATGTGATGTAAGAACACATCAACTCTTCGCCTGCCGCAGCATATGCGCACACTCGATATATAGCGCGTCTGAAAACCGCAGCGGGCCTCATGCGTTACTATACTCTCAATGGCATATCCCATGTTGTCTACACTCTAAATCTGAAAGTGGGACTCGAACCAAATCAGTTCAAACCAATGAAAACAGCACGACTGATTATTAGTGCCACATAACTAATTATAATGGTGGCTGAATTTCAGTTATTTATTTGTTTGATAAATCATTGTTTAATCACCTGAAGATGGAAGCAGATCATGACTTTTTACTATTTTCTTCTTGTTACTGTTTATTTGGCGGTCTGCGTTTTTAAATTTGTGCTATCCTTGGTGTTTTGTGTTGTTTGTTGACTGGACCATTATATTTTTTGATCCATTTATAAATTTGGTGACTTTTTTGCTGCTTTGTGTTTTGCATGTAAATTTTGCTGATGTTGTCTAGCCACATTTATGCTGTCTTTGATGTTTTATGTGTCATTTATTGTCAGAATGAATCGTTATAATTTTTTTTTATACTTTCATATGTCTATTTATTTTGAATTTCTGCTGTGTATGTTTTGCTGTTTTCGTATTTCCATAATTGTGCTGTCTTCTTTTGTGTCTGTGTTGCTCTTCGTCTAACGGGATCGTTGTATCTTGTTCCATATATGTGCTTATTTATATTATCACATTTTTATTGCATTCGTGTTACATATATTGTGTTCTTCGTGTTTTCGTTCTTTTTTTTTTTTTTTTTTTTTTTTTCATAGTCACTGTCGGCAATGAAGATCAAATCAAAATCCCAATTCAGTTTCACAACACCGTTGCCCTTTAACTTCAGAAATAACATTTATTTAAAATTTCCACTGAATGTCGATAATTCCACTTTCATAATTCACTTGTTCCCAGTTTATTTGGTTTATTCGCCAGTCGGTAGTAGCTTATAAACTGACTTCCAGTGAATGTTATTTCACTGATTCAGGCTTAGAGTGTAACCAACCCCCGGAGTATTTTTTAAGGACGTAATTCATGACGCTACGCCGAGACGATGTAAAAATATGCCTGACAATCGCACTTCGCACTGTAACACGCAGTTCCCAGCAACTGTCGTTCAAGAAAATCATGACAATAGTTCGTTTGAAACAAATCAAACAATGTTTGAAAAACGGCAGGCTAGATTCTGTATACAGAAATTTTAATATTAAGAATGCAGAGTCTGCGACAAGTTATTACAGTTTATCTAGAACTTGAAATTAGCTCGGTTAGAAGATTTCAAAACTCCACGCCAGGTAAATCACATGAAATCTGATTGCACTTGTGTTACCATTTCTGCCAGAAACATTTTCAGTTGTAAGTTAATTGTACTTGAATGACAAATCTTTCTGATTTCTCCCGTCACCATTAAACAACTTTACACAACGCGTTTTAAAATAAGTTACACACCACATAATTAATTACATTTTCTTTTCAAAATCCCTATTTTATTCGCAGTAGCAACGAATTATATTAACTTCTTGTGAAAATTCTAATATATTCTTTAAGTTCAATCTGAAACTCATAGAAGGATGCAGAACCAGAAGACAACATGGATATTTTCAAGTATAGTTGAGCACAGACTTCTCATTATGAAGAATTGCGTTGTTCTATATGTTAAAGAAATATATCAATAACAGAAAATCAGGACATAATTACAAAATTAAATTGCATGTATTGTATAGTGCTTGGGTGATCCCTTTAACTCTTTCATTACTTATGTAAACGAAAATCACGTGGCACATTTGTCGTAATTTTATTGCTTTGATGCTGTGTTTAAGAATACATGCTGGATGTAGTACTGTCGTGTGCTAGCAACGAATCAGTAGTTACAAGATACAATTTTTCCTGGGTTTTATTTCCACTTGTTTGCATGTCTATAAACCAGTTTAGTTTACGCAGTGGCTTCCACTTAATAAATCAAGAAACAAGATCGTATGTGGAATTTTTTGGATACAAGCGTTGCATGAGCTCATTTAAGTTGTGTTTGGCGTGATGATTTCAACAGGAAAAATGCTATGTTTGGCTACAGGATTTCTGTTCGTCTACGGTTAGTTAAACACTTTTGAAAAGAGTGCTAAGTTTTTTTTTATTTTCGCAGATTGTGTACTTTCTCCACGTGTAAAAATTTTAACATTGCCATGGACCTAATAACTAGTCTATGAATTATGACTCTTAAGTGGTTAGAAACCAGAATATTCTATCATGACGCCAATTCACAATCAAAAACTTGCAGCCACCCATTTATAAATTATTTTTTTTAATAGTTACAGAAATATAACTAATTTTCATAATGCGCTGTTAATATAACTGTAAATAGTGTACCTAATATTGATTTTTTAATATAATCTTTAAGAGGCTGTTGTTTTCAAAAGTGTTCCATTAAGAGTGAACTTGACATAGTTTGAGGTGTAGCACACTGTCACTCGGTGACGGCGTATTGATTTCTGGGATAGCGCATAAGCATAAACGTGAGCGGCTGGTGGTGGGGCAGGTGCTGCCTTACCTGTCGCGTCATCTGGCCGTCTCGCGGGGAAACATCTACGCGGCCTGCCAGGAGAGATGTGAAGCGATGAGCTGGCAAACGCGCGGATCACGTCTCCACCTCCACTGGCCGCCAGCCCCGGCGCGACTGCCGCTCCGCGCCGCCTGGCGACAGCAGCGCAGCGCCGTGGCCGGCCGCTCAACCTGCCCGCGCGCCACGCCGCCTTGCCGATCGAACAGCGCGACACACCTCTCACCATCAGCTATAGACTGTTCACGATTATTTCAGCACTTTTGAAATAAACCTTTGAAAAATGTCACTGCCCCCCACCTTCATATAGTTTAACGGGCACACTGACTGTCGTGCACCCAGTAAAGTTGGTAACGACGGAGGGAAAGTAGTTCCATGCCTTTAAAATTGAATTAAAAGTTTTCTCTATTTTCCGTTTCATATAACTTCAGCAAATTTTGACATTTCTCGAAAATAAGTGTAGTCCCAATGTATTCCTCCGCCACAGCTGTTCTATCGGTGAAGAACACGATATTTGTAAACAAACTCTACGAATCCAATGGCAGGCATTGAAAGACTGATAACTGAAGTCCAATATTTGACTACTATAGCTGGCTGCCATTCCCACCTGTGTTATTTTTATTATGGACACGTAATACAGTAGTTATGGTTCTGTTTATTTAATTGGTTGGTAGAGAACTCTAGTTTATCGTCTTTCGTGAGAAGTGATTTTTTGCGATTCTTCTTGTGTGTGTGTGGCAATTTGAACTTGTATTGTTTTGATGGTGCACTGGAAAATGATGTTGGTACGAAAATATCATTCAAATTACTATAACTCGAAAGTTAACTTCGTCGAAAGAACTAAATGCAATATATGTGTCGTTCATACCGATACGAGAATTACTAAACATTTTTAGTAAATTTCAACTAGCACATACAAATTTTTGAATGTTTTAATATAATGAGATATGTTAAAAGGGTTTTTATTTAGGTCATGTACATTTCAAAACCTCAAGCAAGAACAAAACTAGATGCGAAATGGACAACGTAAAGATTTTCACCAAACTTTTAACGCTCTTATGATATTAACCAGCTCACAAACTTTTATGTTATTGAGAAATAGGATAAGGTATCAGGATAAACGAATAAGATAATTCATTAATCAAAGAGGGACTAACGCATTTACTGGACATCTCAACACTACAGACTTTTCTCAGAATACAAACAAATGGCCAAGGGAAATGAATAAAAGTGAAGATTAATTAGTTAAGAAAAGGGGCATGGTTGAGAGGAACTCACCCGAGTCTCGCACCTTGAACTCGTTGCCTCGATGTAGGACGTCGCCGCTCCAGGACCCGCAGCTGACCAGCCTGATGACAATCGCCGACTGTGTCGCTCACAGTCCTCGTAGTCCAGTCCACTCTTCGCGTCCCTCCACGTGCGTGTGTTGACGTAATCCGTTCCGATTGGCTCCCGTTGTGTGTCGGAGGCGGAGACTGCTCGTAGTATGTTTTAATTACACTGGAGTGCCCTTATGTTAGCTGGACCCACATTTTATGTTGCTCTTTGCGCATTTCTCCGATGGTTGATGAATTCCATTTCGGCCCGATGTTATACTTTGATAGTTTACAAACTCGTCTATGGCCTCCTTTCCGGCTGTTTTTTAGACAGGTGGTGCACAACGGGGCCATGCGTAACAACACGTAAAATCGTTATCGTTAAAATTTCAATAATATAAATTAGGGAAAATAAAAGGTTTTTTTAAAGGTCAAAACCATTTCAACTATTGTAACAATAATTTCGAAAAACATTATTTACAAAACACGCAAACTTGCTGTTCACTTCTTAATTCCTAAATGCGTGGCAAGCCTTGATTGATTACTAAAGCACTTTTGTCTGCCATTGATACGAAATGATTTATTTACTGACTTATTCAATTAACAAAACAAAACACTTGAGCTGTTTATTGAAACCAACAAAAACGTCACAACGTAAATACTTTGTCGCTTGCTTTTCATGGTCAAGTAAAATGGTGGACAAAAGCACAAAACCCTTTTACAAAGCGACACACGTGTCGATATTTAATTTCACTGAGCAGACTGTTCTAAAAAGGCGCATACGACCAACTGCATTTAATTGAATACGCAAATACAAAAATTATTAACTGGATATATAAAATTCCGACACCACTAGAAAGGAATTCTTGCATGTAGATAAATTATTACGGAAGAGAGCTCAAAGGCAATGGCATTCGTCGGTCGGCTGGAGGCGTTTTACATATCCTTTATGTTCGCATACTCTACGATTTTTTTTGTGTGTTTTTAAAGCCCTTACTTTATAACTCAAAAACTGTAAACTCTTCTAAGAGCATAATTTAAACCATAAATGTTGTAATTATCATTACATTTTTAAATTATAATTTTTAATTCCGAGTGCTATTTTCTGCCATTTATATCGCAAAGATCATCAACATAATAACACGCATGCCGCAACAACCATCATCTTACACAGTACTTTGCAAATGGGGGCGTTTACTGTTTACATGCTGTGTAGGATGGTCACAACGTCTGTCAAAATTTACTGAAGTTATATGAAACGGAGAATAAACACGAATAAATACTGAAGTGAATTCTTTCGCTCTGAGTTTTTTTAATGCATAAGTACAAAAAATGGTGAATTTGTAAATTATTTATTTTTTCTAATAAGTCCACAATTTCACTCAACCGACGCGTGAATAAAGTTACCAGGCCCATTGCAATGTTAATTTTACATATGGTGGAAGAAGAGACAATGTGCATGTAAGTAGATCTTAAGCAAGGCTTTCGCAAATGCTCAGTTTACCGTGAACAGCCTTTACCTCCTATTTAGCATACTTTCCGAAGGAAAGAAAGTCTTATGAGATCAATTTCCTTCTTGTGTTTGTCTCTACGTGTGTATGGCCCCTACTTTTTTTTTTTGAACGCGTTAGCCGAATTTTACCAAACTCGGTACACATATAGTACTTAGTAACTTCACCTGACTTTTGTAATTTTTGACAACACAGAACACTTACTTTCAAAATGGTGGCCATTTTAATATTTATGATGATATATTATACCTCAGGAACCATTAAACAAAATGTAAACCAAATTTTGTATGCTATCCTGGCAGAACATCATGTAAGCATTAAATTTTTAAAAGAGTATTGTCGTTTATCCGCCATTTTGTAAGATAGCACCAAATTAAAAATAAAGAATTTACATTATATCTCGAAAACTATCAAAGCAATTCTCATCCAATTTTGCATGTAAGTAATACTATGACAGGTCAGGTAAACGTAGGTGAATAAGCCTAACTAGACACTTATTTTAAAAATGGCGGCCATGCTAATATCTTTCGTTTGTTTGGCATAGGTATGTACTATACCATGAAACTAGTTTTGACCAAATGTTGTATGCTGAAAGAATCTATAACAAGTATCATACATACAAACACATAGTCACTTTTGTCAGCCGTTTTTAAGATAGCGCTACATGACCAATAAAGTTTTGTCATATCTCAGTAAAAATATAACCGATTTCTACCAAATTTGGCTAACAAGTAGTGATGGGGCAAATGATGTAAATGGTATGCTTTATTTATGTCAGAAACTTATTTTAAAAATGACGGCCACATAGGTATCTTAGTTTATAATGTCACATCGTCGTACAATTCCAACTTAACTTTGTATGCTGGCAGTAGATATTACAACTATTAACTGTATAATCTACACAAAGCATTTTTTCCTCCATTTTGTGAGATAGCGCCACACAAATAAATAAATTTTTATTTCATATCTTGCGAAACAATTGGCCGATTCCTACCCTATTTGGCAAACAAGTAGTACTGCGGCAGATGATGTAAATTTGTATGTTTTAAGAATGTCAGACACTTATTTTCAAAATGGGGCGCATATGGGCATTTTATTTTAGTATAATTTATCGCCAAAAACCATCCGTCATTTTGTAAGATATGTAAAATGAATAAATAAATTTTTATGTAATTTTAATACACTGCAGCAGGTGGTTTAAACTGCTATGTTTTAAGTAGGTCAGGCACTTGTTTTAAAATAGTGGTAATATACATATTATAACTTAGTATATTTTATAAACGAAACCAATACCAACTTATCTTTGTATGCTGGCAGCATCAATTACAACCATACAATTTTTGTATACAGAGAAGTGAAAAGAAGTTGAAACAAGCCTCGTGCTATTGATGTAGCCAGTTTCAACACAACTTCGCCTCCTTTCCAGCTCAAATTTGTTTTTTTCCAGCATGTGGGTAAGTATAGATCCCGTAAGTATAGACCCCTCCCCCTCCCGCGAAAATATAAGATTTAGTGGCCTACAATGTAATCATTTGCGTACATTTTGTGAAAAAAAATATCACATCTAGCTGCCTTCTTAATAAAATTACACTTATCAACCCCAAATTAATCTCACAGACTTCACGGTACGTCCAATAGTTTTACCTTTAAAAAACAATATTTTACTATTGAATTCAAGATCATAAGGCTGGTTTCTTTTTGCAAATTTACTGCTATTCCAAGTTATTACTCTAAAAAACTACCTTGCCACACATTTTCCAGGGGTAATACACTCCTGATAATAAAAAAAAACAGTCTCTGAAAAACGACACAAAACGAAAAGGGAAGCCTCCACCACATTCTTAATTAATCATAAAAAATCCAACAAGAAGGCCAGCACGAAGCCCGACTACAACCTGGACACAAACATTTCAGAATAAAAGCCCGTGTATAAAAATAAACAAAGCCAATTCTAAAGAAAAAGGGGGTAGTAAATACGTCTAGCGAAAGATTTAGGGATCGCTTCGCAGTCATAGTACTGCAGACGGACAACAGGGTGTACTGTAAGTCTCAACACCCCCCTACTTACCGCATATTAACTAAAAGATTCTAATTATTTATAAGGGAAATTTGCGTCAGTGGTTAGGTCAGTTCGTTCGCCAGATAAAACGTCTTATGAAAGCATCATAATCAAGATTTCCCTTTCGAATGCCAACAGTGATCAGCTTCTCTCAAGTACTGCACAATTAATTTAAAAGTGTTGGTCTGAAATGTTGAAAAGAAAGGAGAAGAAAAAAATGTAAATACGAGAGTCAAAACATTCACAAATCACATACGCAATCCACGTGTGATATGCTGCAACAACAAATTAATCCGTGTCTAGTACCAACATTACAACAAAAGCAAAAAAAATAAGCATAACAACATATTTATTATCATTATCAATATTTATCAGCTAAACGCGACCGTAATAACGTATTGAACCTACACACCTATTTATGACAGAAAATCAACCATAACAAAACAATAGCAATTTACAAATTAAAATTGTATCATTACATAAAGTGTCTCTTCCTAGTGTCTCTTGCAGTCGACAGGTTACTCTTTCGGCTTCTCTTCCCCAACTACTCATACAGCTATTTTATGGACTTCTCTTTAAAGCGACTGGGGCTATCTTCCTTGAGATCAGGAAAAAATGGCCCGATCAATCAAAGGAAAAAATAATAATAATACATATCCCATCATGTAGAATTTGGGCGGTCTCCTCCGAACCGCTTCGCCATCTGTCCTCTCTGTCTCCCAAATCACAACAACTCATGACGCCAAATCGCGTGACTATCTCCACACCATACGACTCCAGCCAATCAGGACGCACAACGCGCCTTTAGCAACAGCTGGTAGGCACGCGCTCATCTGCACCTCGCGTCCCAATTCCACTCAGCCACCAATCATCATTCTGCTACCTTCAGCACCTGACCTTCCTTGCCCCTGGCAGTGCCCACAAAAGCAAGGCAACCACAGCAAACTTCCCCACCAGTTAGACTCCGGAAATATCGAAGCAAGCAATCGAAACTTCAAGAAAACAAATTTAGAGGAAGATAAAAAAAGGGCATAGGTGGAAATTAATGTGCGGCTTCAAGCTGTAAGCAGAAAATGACAAGAAAAAATTATGTTTTTTAACATCCGTTCAAACCGGCTACAAACATCGCAAACGCAACGCTTCTCGAATCACACAATACACACCAGAAGTAAATAAAATATCTTTAAAAAAAATAAACTTTCACAACCCTGTTGAATAGTGAATAAATTATCAAAACCATAACAAAAAATAACATTAACGCCTCGTAACAAAAAGAAACCTCCAAATGATAATTAAGTCTGAACAAAATAAAAATAAAAATTCTTAATTACAACAAAAAAATTCTTACGAAATTTTAACCACGTCACAACATTCATCCTCTATTTAGTTGGGATCAGACAAACTGGCAGTGTGGTCATGGAGATAAAGCCGGGCGTCATTCTAAAAGCGGAATGGTTTATGAGAAGCTGGAAAACGTATTTTGAACAGTGTGGTCAGATGTCAGCACTGATAAGAGCAATTTTCATACTATGCCACCAAATTCAATACTCGTTTTCACATCGAAGATGTAGTAGAACTGAGA
Organism: Clitarchus hookeri; assembly: GCA_002778355.1. Lineage (NCBI taxonomy): Eukaryota > Metazoa > Arthropoda > Insecta > Phasmatodea > Phasmatidae > Clitarchus > Clitarchus hookeri. The sequence continues at coordinate 912,184 of NQII01000315.1, read as the reverse complement.
GCTATCAGAACTTACACCACACTGTTTTTCTTCCAAACATATAAGAGTATGTAGGATAATAGCAGTTCATTAATTGATATGCAATGGAAATAAGTGAATTTTGAATGCAGAGCAGAATTCGAGCTTTATTTTTAATTAATATAACTAAAAGCTATAGAAAAACGTTTTTTTTAAACCTTGCCAATAATCTTTGGCCTGGTAGTTATGTAGTTCTATGGATTTTTTATTTATAATCTATATTTTAGAGTTATTAACTCTATACTGCAATTATTCTATGAGTAAGCCTAGTGCCGTAACATTTTATAAAAGCTACTTTCCATTGAATGTTTTTTTACAAGTGCAGTAACCATGTAACTTAAAAGTAAATAATATAAAACTGCAAGCCCTGTACTGATAATTAAATACTGAACAAGATCTCCAATAATTATACAGATTCGTTTCATTCCAGAACATAGCTACGGTTTGGGTTTGATATTTCTGAACATAAGTCTGATAGCGATATCAAAACATGATGGATTTGTTGGGGTTGACAAGAAAATTGAGAAGAGTTTTTCAGTTTATGTAACAGAAATGGAACTTTTAAGACCCACATAAATTCACGGTTTCAGGTATTACAAACAAAAAATTTCTAATCAATGCTGTACTCTACAAGGCACTTGTTTTGTTATCCCAACCAATGAACTCTAGGCTTCGCGTTCGATAGAGCAATATGATCAACTGAAGAGCCAAAAGAACTAGTACACATGCCTAATATCGTGTAGGTCCCCGCGAGCACGCAGAAGTGCCGCAAGACGACGTCGCATGGACTCGACTAATGTCTGAAGGTATGCAGGAGGCAATTCACACCCCACCATGAATCATGCAGGGAAGTCCACAAATCCATAGGAGTGCAAGGCGGTGGAGATCTCTCCTGAACAGCACGTTGCAAGGCAATCCAGATATGCTCAATAATGTTCATGTCTGGTGATTTAGGTGGCCAATGGAAGTATCTAAATTAAGATGAGTGTTCCTGTAGCCACTCGGTAGCACCTATCGACGTATGGGATGTCGCATTGTCCTGCTGGAATTGTCCACGTCTGTTGGAATGCACATTGGACATGAATGGGTGCAGGTGATCGGACAGGATGCTTACATATCTGTCACCTGTCAGAGTCGTATCTAGACGTATCAGGGATCCCATTTCACGCCCGTACCATGACAGAGCCTCCACCAACTTTAACAGTCCCATGTTGACATGTAGGGTCCATGGATTCATGAGGATGTCTCCATACACATACCCGTACACGTCCATCCGCCCGATACAATTGGTAACGAGACTCGTCAGACTAACGTGTTTCCAGTCATCAACAGTCCAATGGTGGTGTTGGCAGGCCCAGACGAGGCGTGAAGCTTTATGTCGTGCAGTCAACAACGGTACACGAGTGGGCCTTCGGTTCCAAAAGCCCATATCAATGATGGTCCGTTGAATAGTTCGCACGCTGGCACTTGTTGATGCCCCAGCATTGAAATCTGCGCCAATTTGAGAAAGGGTTGCACGTCTGTCACGTTTAAAGATTCTCGTCAGTCGTCATTTGTCCCGTTCGTTCACGATCTTTTTCCGCCCGCAGCGATATCGAAGATTTGATGTTTTACCGGATTCCTAATATTCACTGCACACTCGTGAAATAGTCGTACGCGAAAACCCTAATTTTATCGCTACCTCGGAGATGCTATGTCCCATCTCTCATGCGCCGACTATAACACAGCGTTCAAACTCATTTAAATCTTTATAACCTGCCATTGTAGCAGCAGTAACCGATCTAGCAACTTTGCAAGACGCTTGTTGTCTTATATAGGCGCTGATGACCGCATCGCGTTACTTTGGTTGGTTCCATACCTCTTTTATTTGCATACGCACGCCTATACCAGTTTTTTTTGGCTCTCCGGTGTATATTACAACCTATATTAATAGCACGTCGCACGGTTTACGAATCATTTACGCACACTGATGATCCTTGGGTACCGAGCATCTTCAGTGTACAGCACCGTCCAAAAATAACCTTCCTGTTCGTTATATAAAAAATTGTAGACGCCGGATCTGAATGGATCAAAGTCATGGACAGATGCAAAAGCATAGTACACGTATATATTTCATCGCTCATCAAACGCAAGCGAATAACATGGTTGATATCAGTAATGGATTGGATATTTAAATTATAGAAAACATTTCTGTTAACTATATTTTATGTGCAAGAATTAATGAGGAATGAGTGTTTTTAAAATGACAACATTTATCGCAAACTATGGCATACCCAATATTTGTAAACTGTGAATTGTGAATATGATAGGGTGAGGCAAGTGTAGTTTGGAATCAAAAGTAGCTTGCATATTGTTGTTACAAAATATACTTAGGTACTCTTGTCTTCTTTGTGATTATTGCTTTTAATAATAATATTTGCTACAGAGTAAATTTCTGTTAACTTGTAATTAGCAATAATATTTTTACTCTGAGGATAACAGAGAGCAGAAAGTATTTAGCTGCCATTTTCGTATACGGTTGAAATATTTTCGAAGTTCTACACACCATAACAAGGAAATCAAGTGAATAAATGGTTGAAGAGGGACATATAAATAAACGTTGCTGTTTATTTTTCATTTAATACGCATATCACCCAGATATCTCTTAAAACCAGAAATATTCTCACTTGCTACTTTTTCTTGTGCACTTCCAGAAAAANACGCATATCACCCAGATATCTCTTAAAACCAGAAATATTCTCACTTGCTACTTTTTCTTGTGCACTTCCAGAAAAAAAATTAAAACAGACCATTGTTTTACCATTTTTTAAGAAGATGATATATTCAGTAAAGAAAAGGTTATGATTGCGTCATGGTAAGCAAATATCAGTGATTTGGCAGTAAAATGTTGAAATTATATGAGTATATAGTTTTAGAGTGACGACGAGTTTGTTTGGAACATTTTTGGGCGGCGCGGAGCGAGAACGCAGCGCTGTTGAGTTCCCTGCTCCGTGCAGAAGCTGAGGAAGCACGCAGGCGACGCGGATAAGGGACTGGCTGGAGGAGCGGCAGCCGAGCTCAGCGCAGTAGAGAACTGAGGCGGTGCGCACGACGCGAGCACGCAGCGCTGTTGAGTTCCCTGCGCCGTGCAGTAGCCGAGGAAGCACGCAGGCGACGCGGGTAAGGGACTGGCTGGAGGAGCGGCAGCCGAGCTCAGCGCAGTAGAGAACTGAGGCGGTGCGTACGACGCGAGCACGCGGCGCTGTTGAGTTCCCTGCGCCGTGCAGTAGCCGAGGAAGCACGCAGGCGACGCGGATAAGGGACTGGCTGGAGGNTCCCGTTCGTTCACGATCTTTTTCCGCCCGCAGCGATATCGAAGATTTGATGTTTTACCGGATTCCTAATATTCACTGCACACTCGTGAAATAGTCGTACGCGAAAACCCTAATTTTATCGCTACCTCGGAGATGCTATGTCCCATCTCTCATGCGCCGACTATAACACAGCGTTCAAACTCATTTAAATCTTTATAACCTGCCATTGTAGCAGCAGTAACCGATCTAGCAACTTTGCAAGACGCTTGTTGTCTTATATAGGCGCTGATGACCGCATCGCGTTACTTTGGTTGGTTCCATACCTCTTTTATTTGCATACGCACGCCTATACCAGTTTTTTTTGGCTCTCCGGTGTATATTACAACCTATATTAATAGCACGTCGCACGGTTTACGAATCATTTACGCACACTGATGATCCTTGGGTACCGAGCATCTTCAGTGTACAGCACCGTCCAAAAATAACCTTCCTGTTCGTTATATAAAAAATTGTAGACGCCGGATCTGAATGGATCAAAGTCATGGACAGATGCAAAAGCATAGTACACGTATATATTTCATCGCTCATCAAACGCAAGCGAATAACATGGTTGATATCAGTAATGGATTGGATATTTAAATTATAGAAAACATTTCTGTTAACTATATTTTATGTGCAAGAATTAATGAGGAATGAGTGTTTTTAAAATGACAACATTTATCGCAAACTATGGCATACCCAATATTTGTAAACTGTGAATTGTGAATATGATAGGGTGAGGCAAGTGTAGTTTGGAATCAAAAGTAGCTTGCATATTGTTGTTACAAAATATACTTAGGTACTCTTGTCTTCTTTGTGATTATTGCTTTTAATAATAATATTTGCTACAGAGTAAATTTCTGTTAACTTGTAATTAGCAATAATATTTTTACTCTGAGGATAACAGAGAGCAGAAAGTATTTAGCTGCCATTTTCGTATACGGTTGAAATATTTTCGAAGTTCTACACACCATAACAAGGAAATCAAGTGAATAAATGGTTGAAGAGGGACATATAAATAAACGTTGCTGTTTATTTTTCATTTAATACGCATATCACCCAGATATCTCTTAAAACCAGAAATATTCTCACTTGCTACTTTTTCTTGTGCACTTCCAGAAAAATAATTAAAACAGACCATTGTTTTACCATTTTTTAAGAAGAAGATATATTCAGTAAAGAAAAGGTTATGATTGCGTCATGGTAAGCAAATATCAGTGATTTGGCAGTAAAATGTTGAAATTATATGAGTATATAGTTTTAGAGTGACGACGAGTTTGTTTGGAACATTTTTGGGCGGCGCGGAGCGAGAACGCAGCGCTGTTGAGTTCCCTGCTCCGTGCAGAAGCTGAGGAAGCACGCAGGAGACGTGGGTAAGGGACTGGCTGGAGGAGCGGCAGCCGAGCTCAGCGCAGTAGAGAACTGAGGCGGTGCGTACGACGCGAGCACGCGGCGCTGTTGAGTTCCCTGCGCCGTGCAGTAGCCGAGGAAGCACGCAGGCGACGCGGATAAGGGACTGGCTGGAGGAGCGGCAGCCGAGCTCAGCGCAGTATAAAACTGAGGCGGTGCGCACGACGCGAGCACGCAGCGCTGTTGAGTTCCCTGCGCCGTGCAGTAGCCGAGGAAGCACGAAGGAGGCCCGGATAAGGGACTGGCTGGAGGAGCGGCAGCCGAGCTCAGCGCAGTAGAGAACTGAGGCGGTGCGCACGACGCGAGCACGCAGCGCTGTTGAGTTCCCTGCGCCGTGCAGTAGCCGAGGAAGCACGAAGGAGGCCCGGATAAGGGACTGGCTGGAGGAGCGGCAGCCGAGCTCAGCGCAGTAGAGAACTGAGGCGGTGCGCACGATGCGAGCACGCAGCGCTGTTGAGTTCCCTGCTCCGTGCAGAAGCTGAGGAAGCACGCAGGAGACGTGGATAAGGGACTGGCTGGAGGAGCGGCAGCCGAGCTCAGCGCAGTAGAGAACTGAGGCGGTGCGCACGATGCGAGCACGCAGCGCTGTTGAGTTCCCTGCGCCGTGCAGTAGCCGAGGAAGCACGAAGGAGGCCCGGATAAGGGACTGGCTGGAGGAGCGGCAGCCGAGCTCAGCGCAGTAGAGAACTGAGGCGGTGCGCACGATGCGAGCACGCAGCGCTGTTGAGTTCCCTGCGCCGTGCAGTAGCCGAGGAAGCACGAAGGAGGCCCGGATAAGGGACTGGCTGGAGGAGCGGCAGCCGAGCTCAGCGCAGTAGAGAACTGAGGTGGTGCGCGCGATGTGAAAAACATGCAAATAATCATTCTGGAGACAAAATTGATCTCTAACCATGTAACATTGTATTGTTAAAGGAAAATAGCATCGATGTTGAGTCAATAATACCTCATATTTGGAACTTTTACTAAATAACATATTGGGAAAATGTATGAAAACTTGGTCAGTGCTAGAGCTAGAGAGTAGATTTCAAGCAGCCATGTTTGTCTTTGTTCCTTGCCGAACATTCCTGCATCCATACTCCATGTGGTGTCACCTTTAAAACGTACATGTCTTACAATTTCCACTGAACATAGTGCATTTCCCTTTGTTGGGTCTTTTTTGGGAGATAAACAATTGTTCCCAGACTTATGAATCAACCCTCGTAAATATGTTTTTTTTTTGTAACTGTGACAGACACTTATTTTCAGAATAGCAGCTATAAAATCATTTCATCTTAGTGTGCTATATCAGCGAAAGCATGTAATTGATTGTAACTTTACTTTGTATACTGGCAAAATACAATCATCGAATGCTCTGATACATAACTTTTTTGTCCTCGAGGTTTTATGTCATATCTCAGGTACCATCAGCCGATTTTCACCAAATTCTTCATACAAGTAGATGCCATGTAAACTTACATGTTTTAAGTGGCCTAGTCACTTATTTTCAAAATGACAGCCCTGTAAACATTTTGTTAGTAAACCCTATATAATTCGAAACATTCAACTGATTAAATTCGAAGTTGATTTTAAAATCTGACCACCGTATGGCAGTTGATTTCACATTAGCTTATGGTATGATGTTTTCTGTGTTCAAGTCCCGGACATGGCCCGTGTGTATTTGTAATTGTCTCCCTACTGTTGCATATATTTATTTTCATTTCTAATGACATTGCTGCCAACGAGACGACAAGTCCTACCTACCTACTCAGGTTTCAAGAAATTATTTAAAAATTAATTGCGCCCATGTGAGGAAAGAAGGCTCATTAGTTATATCAGTAGGTTCTTGTTCACTCCTGCTGGTCGTCGCGCGTCAGGTACGTTCTGTTGGCCAGCTTGAGCAGGTTTAACAGATGGTGATGAAGCGAGGTGGAGATGGAGAAGTGACGCAATGTTGGGAGAAACGGAAGTGCTCGGAGGAAAGCCGTCAGGCAAAGTCAAGGCGCACCACGTTTCCTTTAAGCGAAATTCGTGAGTAACCTCGTACGGAAACGAACTTGGTTCGCTGCGGCGGGAGTGAGGCTAATAGTCTTAACTGCTACACTACCGCGGGACCTCACGGTGACTAGGCCATGAAACATTCCCACAGCTATAGCTCTTATAGTGTATTCATGGTTACTATAATGCGTCTCACTCTTATATTGCATTGGAAAGCTATACAAACTATTTTATATGTATACAATGTGACATTTGTACATTTCAACACACAGTAACTTCTTGACTGTTGATAATCGGTAGCCAACTAGCAACAGAGCACGCCTTGTACACTTTACTGCTACCTAAGAGTAAGACGCAATATAGCGGTCCTGTAATGTTCCCACAAACGGTACTCTTAATAGTGTATCCATGGTAACCTAGGCCATATAGGCCCTAACGTTCCCACAGTGATTGCTCGTGTATAGTATCATCCTGTAACATTTCCGCGTCCATACCGTATAAGAAGGCCACTTTCTGACAGTCAGTGAGTGGCAATTGACTAATACGAAACAAACAAAGTGCCATTTAGAAAATCCTGTATCAGCTGATGCACGAACGAACAAAAGTTAATATTATGTTGGCTATTCTGAGTGCACTGCCAACGCACATCAGACAAGCAGAAAATACGCGATAAGAAAGAGTTCCAAGTTTAATTAATACATTTTATTTTATGTGATCACAAAACAGTGGTTGTTAGTGTTAAAAACTAAACTTCGTGATAATGTAGTTATGATTAGGTGATCAAAATGAAATGTACAATAGAACGATACGACGTGGAAAAGTTTTCTGAAGTTGTGCTAACTTCAGAAAGCTTTTTCACGTCTTATAATCCACCTCAAACCTTGCTTTCAACACGTCCATGATATTAATTCCAAAAGCATACAGAAATATTATATAATATTGTTGAATTATTTTTTCTAATAATTTGACGAAACGACACGAATTTTAAATGTATTTTCAGCCCGTAACATAAGAATTATCAATTTTAAAATATACGCCATCTTTTGACCATAAAGAGAGTTACTCAAAACTTCGTCGTGACGTGCTGCGCGCTATCTATCGGATATTCTGCGAGCTATTACCTGCCAGAAATGAATCTCTTTCCTGCGTGATATATAACGAATTTACAAACATTTGCCAATAGTTATATTTTTCCACGAGCTCTGCATAATTTTTAAAGTAACATTTATTTCATATACAACGATTTGGAGTACAAGTCACTTATATTCGGCCGGTAATCGTTCGTCTACGTAAATTATACGCCATGTTGTTCTCTCGAAACCCATCTCCTTGATTCCGTAGACACGCGTGAATAGTTTTTAAGCAATTCTAACGTTATTCCACGTCACATATTTCCAACTCGAATATATTAGCTATAACGTCCAAAGTGTAATAATAGATACAACAGACCGTCTCGCCAATTTTAACCCAAATTCACTATCTCGGACAAATTAAAAAAGAGTTATCAAATATCTAACATTTTATATTTTTACTTTTATAACCTACTTATATTTTTAGACAGATGTCAGTCTTAAAATATCTTAAAATTTGTTTAGCATTACAGTACAATGAGAAGTGGATTAGCTGACAGCGTGTTGATAAAAAATACACAGCCCCGACGTGACGGACCAGCTGATGGCGGAAGGATACGTAGTCAGATGTAAACAGTGGCGCTACTTTCGCCGAGCTGTCAAAAAGTGGCCTTCTTATATGGTACAGAATATAACTAGTTCCTGTAATGTTCCCTCAGCGATTGCTCGTGTAGTGTATTCACAGTAACCATACTCATTTTTTAGTCAAGTATCTTATATATATATATATATATATATATATATATATAATGTATGACACGCTTATTTTCTAAATAAATAATTTATCAATAACGGTTTTATACATCCCTTCAATTAAAGTACCTTATTTTTTGTTTAAATTAATCTGAAGCTTATTTTCATCTATAAATTATAAAACTAATTTCTCAGTTTAAAGGAATTAAAACAGACACAGATGTTTATTCCAAGAAATACTTATTATGCAAAGCATTAGAATATATAGTTTGGTACATTATTTGTAAAGTAAATGTTTTTGTTTTCAGATAAAACTCTAAGAAACACATTTTCTTGAAATATATAGAAAATATTTTTTTTTGATAAAATCTGTCCAGTGCACAAATACAGTGTGTCGTTTTGCTTCTGATTTTTAGCCTACTTTCCGAAGTCAAGAAGGGCTTATGAGATCACTCTCCTGCCTGTGTGTCTGTGTGTATGTGAGTGATATGTGTGCTGTGTGTGCGTCCGAGTGTGTGCACCCCAACCCCTTCCCTTTCTTTTTTGAACGGGTTAACCAAATTTCATGAAACTCGGTACACATATAGTACTAAGTAAGGATACATATTTTTATAGTTTGCTACATCGCCCAGCACTTAATTTCAAAATTGCGGCCATTAAAAAAAATGTCTTGTTTCAGAAACCATTCAACCGATTTCAACCAAATTTTGTATGCTGACAGCGCAAAGTATAAGCATTGAATTCAGAAGTAAATATTTTTGTTGGTCCACCATTTTGTAAGATAGTGCAACATGCAAAAATAAAGTTTTTACATTATATCTCAAAAATTACTCAACATATTTTCGCCGAATTTGGCACGTATATAATACTATAATAGGCCAGGTAAATATAAGTAACTTAACTTTATAAGACACTTGTTTTCAAAATGGCAGCCATACAAATATTTTAGGTTTATTTAGTATAACTGCCACATGCCAAATTTTGTACGCTGACAGTATATATTACAAGCATCATATAAGCCATAAAAGCCACTTTTGTACGCCATTTTGTAAAATAATGCTACATGAATTAATAAAGTTTTTGTGTAATATATCGGGAAACAATTGACAGATTCCTACAGAATTTGGCAAACAAGTAGTACAGTGGAAACTGATACGTTAAAATGTGTTTAAATTATCAGACACTTATTTTAAAAATGGTGGTCATATAGATATTTAAGCATAGTATGCTATTCCTTTGAAACCATTTAATCAATTCCAACTTAACTTTGTATGCTGAGAGTATATATAACAAACAGCAAATGTGTCTTTACAGTGGCTCCTTTGACCGTCATTTTGGAAGATAGCGACACATAAAAAAAGAAGCTTTTACGTTATAACTCAAAAAGTATTGAACCAATTTTCGCCAAATTTGGGACGTAAGTAATACCATGGTAGGCCAGGTAAATATAATAATTCACCTTTATAAGAAAAAAATTTTCAGAATGGCGCCCATACAAATATTTGAGGTTTATTTAGTATAACTGCCATACCGATTAACCAATTTCAACCCAATTTTGTACACTGACAGTATATATTACAAGCATCACATAAGCAATTGAAACAACCACTTTTGTAGGCCATTTTGTAAGTAAGCAAGATAACATCAATTAATAATTTTTTGTGTAATACCTCGGGAAACACTTGTCCGATTCCTACCAAATAGGGCAAACAAGGAGTACTGCGGTAGGTTGTGTTAACTGATATGTTTAAGGTATGTCAGACACTTATATTTTCAAAATTGCGGCCATATAAAAATTTGGGCTCAGAATTTTTTATCTACGGCATTACTATACATATTTCAGCCTAACTTTGTATGCTGACAGTATAAATTAAATCCATCAAAACTGTCTATGGAAAACCTTATTTCTCACCCATTTTGTAAGATCGCCCCACATGAAATAATACAGCTTTTATGCCGTATCTCGGGAAAAAAAATCGACCGATTTCTTTCCAATTTTGCCAAGAAGTTGTACTGTGGTAGGCCATATCAATGTATATGTTTTAATTGTGTGTGTCTTTAACTTTCTGAATGGCGCCTATACAAACATTTTAGCTTTGTGCTATATATACGAAACTATGTAACAGATTTATATTTAATTTTGTATGTTGTATCTATTACAATCATGGGACGGGCCAATCCACACACATTAAACTTTTTGTCCTCCATTTTTGAAGACCGTCACATGAACAATGGAGGTTTTATGATATATCTCGAGGATCAATCAACCGATTCATACAAAAATTTCACGCAAGTATTGCTTCAATGTGCGACAAGCATCTTTTAACGGGTTTTAAATAAATAATTTAGGATTAATTTGTTATATCTAAAAAACATTTCATCAAAATTCAACGAAATTTTGTATGCAAACAATATTAATTAGAAGCATCATTTATGCATACAGAGATCATCTTTTGCAGCATTTTTTGCAAAATAGTGTCAGCTAAGTAAATTGTACGTTTTGCCATATTTCCGGAATAATTTAACTAATTTCGACAAAATTTTGCACATCTACAGAAGGCTATGTAAAGTTTCATAATTTAAATGGAATCAGTCACTGATTTTCAAAAGGCCGACCATAAAAATATTTCGTTATGATTGGCATATCTATTTAACAATTTAACCAAATTCAACCAATTTTTTTTTCTTACAGTATCTACTAGACGCAAACTCTAAAGAAGAATATTTTTAGGCAGTGTTGTAAGATAGCACCGATTGAGAAAATAAGGTTTTAATGCTTTATCTCGGGTACCAATCAACCGATTTAAACCAAATTGTTCACACAAGTAGCGTTGTGGTAGGCCATGTAAACTTATGTTTTTTAGTGGCTCATACACTTATTTTCAAAAAGATCACCGTGTAAATAATTCAGGTAAGTGAACGCTATCATTCTAAACATTAGATTGATTACATCCGCAGTTGATACTCCGAATCCTACCTCCATGATGCAGTTGATTGTAAGATAGCTTAATTTTAAGAGTATGTCTTAATTAGAATCCCGTGTAAGTAACTCGTTCATTTTAATTGTCTTGATACTGTTTCACATGTTTCTGGTTTCATCTCTAAAGATATTGCTGTCAATGAGACGTGAACGCCTACCTACCATCTATATTTTTAAAAACTTCACTAAAATTGATTTGCACCCATGTAGAGGAAAGTAGGCTCATTAGATATCAGCAACGCCTTGTTTATATAGGTATATGATTAATTTACATGCATAGGAAGGTTACTTAGTATATCTAAAGTAGAACTTAAGCAGGCCTTAAGAATAGTTGGAAGTAACCATGAGTCAACTGTAGCTCCACAGGACATGTAGTAAAAGGTACGGAAAAGTTCTTCAGGCCTACATTCCTTTCAGCGTTTAATATAATATCACTACATAGCACTAGAATAATTTTATTTTTTAAAAATGCGCACAAAAAATACAAAGGTTTAATTTTCTGTCTGATTTCAAGGATCAAGTGTAGGTCTATTGGAATATCATGGTCAGTCAAATTGCAGGAAACCAACAGCAATAAACTATATTACCGGCTTGAGCAGTAAGCCGGCAGCAGTGCTGCTATTTTTAAATTAATTATTGTCTGATTTAGCTAACGCCCTAGGCATCATGCAGCCTTCACTGAAAACATGGTTAGCCACATAGCTCGCTGAACGTGCTGATAAGCTCGCGGAAACACATTGACTCATCTAACAAGAGAGCAGCATTACAAACACGTGTATATTGCGTTCACAGAGCAAGATGGTGCAGTGGTAACACACTGAATTTGCATTCGGGAAGAACTTGGTTTAAAATCCCGCTCCGATCATATACTGAAGAGCCCAAAAAACTGGTACACCTGCCTAATACCGTGAAGGGCCGCCGAGAGCACGCAGAAGTGCCGCAAGAAGACCTGGCATGGACTCGACTAATGTCTGAAGGTATGCAGGAGGCAATTCACACCCCACCATGAATCATGCAGGGAAGTCCACAAATCCATAGGAGTGCGAGGCGGTGGAGATCTCTTCTTAACAGCACGTTGCAAGGCATCACAGATATGCTCAATAATATTTTAGTCTGGTGATTTAGGTGGCCAATGGAAGTGTCTAATGTCAGAAGAGTGTTCCTGGAGTCACTCGGTAGGAACTCTCGACGTGTGGGGTGTTGCATTGTCCTGCTGGAATTGTCCACGTCTGTTGGAATGCACAATGGACATGAATGGGTGCAGGTGATCGGACAGGATGCTTGCGTATCTTTCACCTGTCAGAGTCGTATCTAGACGTATCACGGGTCCCATTTCACGCCAACTGCACACGCCCCATACCATGACAGAGCCTCCACCAACTTTAACAGTCCCCTGTTGACATGTAGGGTCCATGGATTCATGAGTATGTCTCATACCCGTACATGTCCATCCACCCGATACAATTGTTAACGAGACTCGTCAGACTAACGTGTTTCCAGTCATCAACAGTCCAATGGCGGTATTGGCGGGCCCAGGCGAGGCGTAAAGCTTTATGTCGTGCAGTCAACAACGGTACATGAGTGGGCCTTCGGCTCCGAGAGCCCATATCAATAATGGACCATAGAATAGTTCGGACGCTGGCACTTGCTGATGCCCCAGCATTGAAATCTGCGCCAATTTGAGAAAGGTTTGCAGGTATGTCACGTTTAATGATTCTCGTCAGTCGTCGTTTGTCCCGTTCGTTCACGATCTTTTTCCGGCCACAGCGATGTCTAAGATTTGATGTTTTACCGTATTCCCGATATTCACAGTACACTCGTGAAATGGTCGTATGCGAAAATACAAATTTTATCGCTACCTCGGAGATGCTATATCCCATATCTCGTGCGCCGAGTATAACACCACGTTCAAACTCATTTAAATCTTGATAACCTGCCATTGTAGCAGCAGTAACCGATCTAGCAACTTTGCCAGACGCTTGTCTTATATAGGCGCTGCCGACCGCATCGCGTTACTTTGGTTGGTTTCATACCTCTGTTATTTGCATACGCACGCCTATACCAGTTTTTCTGGCTCTCCACTGTATATACTCGTATGTGATATGAATTTTAAAAACGTTTGTGTAATAGATTTTATGGCAGAATGGTTTTTATATTTTATGTCAAGTTTATGAAAACTTTTACTGAAGAACGTTTATTTCACAGGTTTTTTTATTGCCATTGTATAGAATGGGAGTTGTAATATTCCTTAATATCCATATGTGTACTTGAACAAAAAATTAATTTTTAAAGTTGCTTTGTGTGCTTTTAAAAAATATAAAATACTTTGTGCTCAGAAATGAATCAACAATTGAAATTTTTTTCGTCTTATTTGCCAAGCGTGAGTAAGTAGAGTAAAGACGTCTATTTAATACACACTTTCCCTCTTTTTTTGCTTGCCAGGGTTTAAATCGGTATATGTCTGTGAATAACTGTAACACAATGTTTTTTATGGGAATTGAGCTGACGTTTTGGAAGCTACATGTAGTGATGAGAGCGGGAGCCATCAGAATCATCGTGGGAATGCCCAAGATAGCACATATTTGATGTCACAGCGGTTATAAAGTACGTATTTCTACATGTAATGTTTTATGCTTTTACACATATTAGTAAAACATATTAATTTTTAATATATGCTTCGCATAGGGAAATAAACAATATTTATGCTACCAATTAACATACACTAAGTAGTAGTATACACTGAGGCGACAAAAGTCATGGGATACCTCCTAATATCGTGTCGGACCTCATTTTGCCCGGCAAAGTGCAGCAACTCGACGTGGCATGGACTTAAATCGTTGGAAGTCCCCGGCAGAAATATTGAACCATGCTGCCTCTGTAGACGTCCATAATTGCGAAATTCTTGCCGGTGCAGGAGTTTGTGAACGAACTGACTTCTCGATTATGTCCCATCGATGGAATTCGTGTCGGGCGATCTTGGTGGCCAAATCATTGGCTGGAATTAACCAGAATGTTCTTCAAACCAATCGCGAACAGTTGTGGCCCAGTGACATGGCGCATTGTTATCCATACAAATTCCATCGTTGTTTGGGAACATGAAGTCCATGAATGACTGCAAGTGGTCTCCAAGTAGCTGTACAGAACCCTTTCCAGTCAATGATCGGTTCAGTTGGACCAGAAAACCCAGTCCATTCCATGTAAAAACAGCCCACACCATTATGGAGCCACCACCAGCTTGCACAATTCCTTGTTGACAACTTCGGTCCATGGATTCGTGGGGTCTGCACCACACTCGAACCCTACCATCAGCTCTTACCAACTGAAATCAGGACTCATCTGACCAAGCCACGGTTTTCCAGACGTCTAAGGTCCAACCGATATGGTGACGAGCCCAGGAGAGGCACTGCAGGCGATGTTGTGCTGTTAGTAAAGGCACTCTTTGGTCTTCTGCTGGCATAGCCCAGTACAGTCAAAGTTCGCCGCACTGTCCTAACGGACACGTCTGTCGTACGTCCTATATTGATTCCTGCAGTTATTTCACGCAGTGTTGCTTGTCTGTTAACACTGACCATTCTGCGCACACGTCGTTGGTCTCGTTCATTAAGTGCAGGCGGTCGGCCACTGCGTTGTCCATGGTGGGAGATTATGCCTGAAATTAGATATTCTCGACACACTCTTGACGCTGTGTATCTGGAAATGTGNTATTGATTCCTGCAGTTATTTCACGCAGTGTTGCTTGTCTGTTAACACTGACCATTCTGCGCACACGTCGTTGGTCTCGTTCATTAAGTGCAGGCGGTCGGCCACTGCGTTGTCCATGGTGGGAGATTATGCCTGAAATTAGATATTCTCGGCACACTCTTGACGCTGTGTATCTGGAAATGTGGAATTCCCTAACCATTTCCGAAATAGAATGTCCCATGCGTCTAGCTCCAACTACCATTCCGCGTTCAAAGCCTGTTAATTCCCGTCGTGCGGCCATAATCACGTCAGAAACCTTTTCCCACGAATCACTTGACTACAAACGAAATTCCAACCAATACACTGCTCATTTATACATTTCGTACGCGATACTACTGCCATCTGTATATTTTCATATTGCTATCCCATGACTTTTGTCACCTCCGTGTATAAATGGCCACTCTGGTGCAGGATCCAAGACTCAGGATTCAAGATTCCCCCCTTCATCTTGGCGGACGCCACAGCCGGATGTTATACNCCCATGCGTCTAGCTCCAACTACCATTCCGCGTTCAAAGCCTGTTAATTCCCGTCGTGCGGCCATAATCACGTCAGAGACCTTTTCACATAAATCACTTGACTACAAACGAAAGCCCAAGCAATGCACTGCCCTTTTATACTTTTTGTATGCGGTACTACTGACATCTGTATATTTGCATATTGCTATCCCATGACTTTTGTCACCTCTGTGTATAAATGGCCACTCTGGTGCAGGATCCAAGACTCAGGATTCAAGATTCCCCCCTTCATCTTGGCGGACGCCACAGCCGGATGTTATACTCGAAGGCCTGGGCGGCCATATTATTTACAAAATGTCTCGTTTTACCTCAAAAAAATTACATAAATTGTTGATTTTTTTTTTTTTTGTAAAAAAATAATTTTTACCCAAAATTACCTTTTCCCTTAATAAAATGTTTTAAAAATGGAAAGATGTTTCTCCCGAGTCCTCGAATGAGCAAAGCTCTTTCGAGGCTACTTAATTCGAGAGCCAAAAAGACTCCCCTTCCCCCCTCAAAGTGCAAAGTGTATTCGACGCCCCTCGGGGTATGAGCAATATAGTCCTCAAAAGCAACAAAGCGGATTCGAGGCATNGCCTGGGCGGCCATATTATTTACAAAATGTCTCGTTTTACCTCAAAAAAATTACATAAATTGTTGATTTTTTTTTTTGTAAAAAAATAATTTTTACCCAAAATTACCTTTTCCTTTAATAAAATGTTTTAAAAATGGAAAGATGTTTCTCCCGAGTCTTCGAATGAGCAAAGCTCTTTCGAGGCTACTTAATTCGAGAGCCAAAAAGACTCCCCTTCCCCCCTCAAAGTGCACAGTGTATTCGACGCCCCTCGGGGTATGAGCAATATAGTCCTCAAAAGCAACAAAGCGGATTCGAGGCTCGATGCAAGAGACATATCCTCAAAGTATAGTGGCGGACTAAAGTCTCTGAACTAGACCCAGCGGATCATGACGGNCTCGATGCAAGAGACATATCCTCAAAGTATAGTGGCGGACTAAAGTCTCTGAACTAGACCCAGCGGATCATGACGGTCAGAGGTCATGTTTGTTCACATTATTGACCTCCGACTGTCATGTTGGATGTGGGTGATCTTGATGTTGACCCCAGTAACCTTGAACATGAAAAAAGAGTACAAATCGTAAAAAATTGTTTATGAGGGGGAGGGGAATTACATTACTGACCCCGATCACTATGTTGGTTGGGGGTGACCTCGACTTACATCCCAATGACATTAACTTCTAAAAATCAAGAAAATTAGAAAAAAAATTGCTGAGAGGAGGGGAAATTCTGATACTGACCCCAACAACCATATTGGTTGTGGGTGACCTTGACTCCGGTGACTTTGAATTAGAGGAATAATTGCAAAAATCGCATAAAAGTTACGTTACTGACCCCAACTGACTATTTATAGTCAATAAATTTTTCACCACGTCCCTCTCAAAGCGAATCATTGGTTTTATATAATATAAGGCCCCTTCCCTTCTACCCACACCGCCATCACACCACCCAACTCTCCACCCTCCTCATCATATATTAAATGTTGATGTCACATTGCTCGCTCGTGATTGGCTATTGATCACTTTGACATCGCGATATCTGCAGATAAATAATGTGGCCGAAGTTGCACCATGTCACATTCATCGTCCAATGCGACTGGGTAATAGATGTATCCCGAATTATACTTTCCATGAGAAACAATTTATAAAATTTTGAAACTTACCACAGTTAATGCTAAAGACGGAATGAGTGCAGTGATGTCGGTTCGCGCGAAATATACACTTGCAAGTATTTCGTGTCAAATCGGTGAACTTAAAAATAAATGGCCATCAGCTATAAATACCGATGACCATGCAAAGTAAAGTAAATTTAATATGGAATACAAAACAGGAGGCGAATATGACCATGAAGACAGCATTGATGAAAATTAACATAAAGACAGTGATAGTGCTGAAGACGATGGCGATTTTCTCTATGTNACCATGAAGACAGCATTGATGAAAATTAACATAAAGACAGTGATAGTGCTGAAGACGATGGCGATTTTCTCTATGTCCTGACACACCCCTTTACCACATTTGCTGCAACGAGCGACATGAAGAATGCGGATGACGCTGATAACACTGGCTACATATTACTGAGATGGTGGTTGGGGTGGGGAGGGTGTGAGGTGAGCAGGACTATAGGTAGGGTGAGGGGTGGAGGCCTGCATTTAAAAAGCGAGCCTCTTAATTCCTTTTAAAGGATCAAAAAGTGCCTTCGGAGGCTCGTTTTTTGCAAATAAGGGGAACGGTGCTTTTTGAGGGAAAAACAAAAAACTTTGAGGTAGAAAAAGACATGTTTAAGGGGAAAATGGTCAATTTCGACGGTGGAAACGGAAATTCTGAGGGAAAAAAGGAAATTTTGAGGAAAAAAATGAAATTCTAAGCTGGTGCCTGTCCCACATCTCCTTTCCACATAACATATATTACCATTCTACTCAAACTGAATGCTGGAAACATCAAGGAAGAGAATGTGATCTGTCACCTCTCACATCAGGCGAAGAACTGTGATGTGTTGCACATTTGGCTACATTAATTATCTGCAGATGATGAGATATCATGCAAGATATCACGAGCGAGCAATATGATGGGTTGCCTTTGGTGGTTGGGGGTTGGAGGAGGGTCTAGCGAAAATAAGTAATCAGAGAATAATGATTGGAGGGGGTTGGTGGTAGGGGTGTCAGTTGTCTGCTGATCTTTATCTCTGGGTGCTTCGTCTCTGATCGCTCCAGCTGTCATCGAGCCCCAGACCTCCTGCATATAAGTCTTCTAAAGTTATTTACAGAATTTTTCTACATTTTTAATTTTAATATTTGAAAGCTTATTTTAAAAAATTTGAGGAATTTTGTNACCATGAAGACAGCATTGATGAAAATTAACATAAAGACAGTGATAGTGCTGAAGACGATGGCGATTTTCTCTATGTTCTGACACACCCCTTTACCACATTTGCTGCAACGAGCGACATGAAGAATGCGGATGACGCTGATAACACTGGCTACATATGACTGAGATGGTGGTTGGGGTGGGGAGGGTGTGAGGTGAGCAGGACTATAGGTATGGTGAGGGGTGGAGGCCTGCATTTAAAAAGCGAGTCTCTTAATTCCTTTTAAAGGGTCAAAAAGTTCCTTCGGAGACTCGTTTTTTGCAAATAAGGGGAACGGTGCTTTTTGAGGGAAAAACAAAAAACTTTGAGGTAGAAAAAGACATGTTTAAGGGGAAAATGGTCAATTTCGAAGGTGGAAACGGAAATTCTGAGGGAAAAAAGGAAATTTTGAGGAAAAAAGTGAAATTCTAAGCTGGTGCCTGTCCCACATCTCCTTTCCACATAACATATATTACCATTCTACTCAAACTGAATGCTGGAAACATCAAGGAAGAGAACGTGATCTGTCACCTCTCACATCAGGCGAAGAACTGTGATGTGTTGCACATTTGGCTACATTAATTATCTGCAGATGATGAGATATCATGCAAGATATCACGAGCGAGCAATATGATGGGTTGCCTTTGGTGGTTGGGGTTGGAGGAGGGTCTAGCGAAAATAAGTAATCAGAGAATAATGATTGGAGGGGGTTGGTGGTAGGGGTGTCAGTTGTCTGCTGATCTTTATCTCTGGGTGCTTCGTCTCTGATCGCTCCAGCTGCCATCGAGCCCCAGACCTCCTGCATATAAGTCTTCTAACNCCCCAGACCTCCTGCATATAAGTCTTCTAAAGTTATTTACAGAATTTTTCTACATTTTTAATTTTAATATTTGAAAGCTTATTTTAAAAAATTTGAGGAATTTTGTAAGGTTTTTTGGGTTAAAGGTTACTTATGGGCACTGGGTTAAGGTCATTGGGGTAAAGGTTAGGGTCGCCAACATTCAATATGTTCGTAGATTTTTACAATTTCTCCTCAATTATTTGTTTTCAAAGTCACTGGGTCAAGGTCAAGTTCACTGGCATCCAACATGGAGGTGGGAGTGATCAATATAATTTTTCCCAGACTTTTTAAATAATGTTTTGAATTTTTGCGACTTTTCTCAATTTTTATAAATGTGTGGTGGGTTCTGTAGGGGAAAGGGGTGTTTTTAGGGTGTTGGGTTCGAGCAGAGGTAGGGTGGGGTAACGTTGTATGTTCCTCGATTTTTCGATTTTTGCAATTTTTTTTCTATTTTTATTGGGTGTGTGGGTAGTGTGCGGTGTGTGGAGTGTTGTTCATGGTGGGAGGGCGGAATGTGAGGTTAATGTTATATGTTACCAGAATTTTAGATTTTTTTTTATTTTTTGCTACTATTCTCGATTTTTTATGAATGCGAGGGGAGTGAGGTGGGAAAGGGGCGATGTGAGCCAGGCGTGGGGTGGTGTGAGGTGGGAATATGACAAAATTAAAGATTGGAGGGGATCAGTCTTCTGTTGGACGAAATGCGTGGGGAGGGGGGGACCTCAGGTAATGTAATTTTTTAAAATAAACATTTTTAAATATTTTTATATTTATTATTTTTAACTTTTTAACAAGTTGAGAATGTTTTATAATGTTTTATTTTTTTAAGTTTTTAAATTTTTTTAATATTTTTTAGTTCGATCATACAAGATTGTGGACATAGGGTTAAGGTCAAGGTGAAGATAGAGACTTTACCCATATGTACAAAGATCGTGGCAGTCGTTCACAAATACCTATAGAAATTATGTGTACACAAGAACAACAGGCATTTTACTTGAAGAGACACCCATGGAACTAATTTTACTTCTGCATGACTAATAATATATCTTACCCCTACCTCATAATAAAATATGTTTTAATTCCAAAAGTCACTGTTTAGTATCACCACAGAAAGAAGTTATACAGAGACCCCACTGTGTGTAAAGTTGCATAACTGCTATACCTTCAACATATCTTATAAATATCTAATAAAAATTATTTATTATGTTTGAACTGCTTGTTATGTCTATGTTCTATATACCAAACACAAGACCATGGCCCATATCGACACCAGTTTTATTAAACACACCAGTAAACATTCGCACCAGCCAACCGCAATAAATAACATATCGAACAAAATACATAAGATAGAACAGTTATCAACACGAACTATCCATAATTAATATCATATCAACCATAATACATCGATCATACTGACCAACAAACCAATCAGTCAAGCCATACTGATAGGCCATAGCATTAAGTCGCACCCGCCATACAAGCGAACGAATTGCATAGGCCAAGTTATGCCGACATGCAACACCATCCACGTCAACCACACTGACAGACCATTCAACCAAATAAAATAACAACCCTTTGGGTCAGACCATAAAATTTGGCCATACAGATCATACTGACAGACAATACCAACAAGCTATATCAGCAGTCTAAAATGGCGGATAATACCATCAGCAAAAGGTAACTGGGGCTGCAGGGCCAAGAATTAAGGATCGGAGCGCCGGAGCCAGTTACCATCATCTTCAATTATGTCACTACCACCAATTTGAATGATGTCATATAATCTTGACCATGAGCTCTGACCACCCCATTTTTTCTTCAGGCCGCCATCTTGTGTCTGGCCGCCATCTTGTGTCTGGCCGCCATCTCGTATCTGGACTCTATCGTGTTTCCGGGCATTATCTTGGACTGCGCCACTTGCCATCTTACATCATAATCGCCATCTTGTTTCCTAAGTATTCATGCTACATCATTTCTTCCAGATGTCTGCAATTTTAGATATAATTTGTTTCTCAATTTTGCCACCAGGCGAGCTTTTTGCACCCCCATCTGGCATTTAATTTTTATTAGTCACCTGATGCTCTGTTATTCCATGTGCGCCATTTTGAATTTCATTTGTTTTCTGATTTAGCCACCAGGTGATCTGGTGCTACTCGCAAGAGATTAACATTTTTGTAGATCTTACAAATATTTTGTTCTCACGTAGAACATATTATATTTTTCAATTGTGTAGTAAGCCTATTTATAATATTTTTTCACTTTAGTAGGAATTTTATCTCGTGTAGGACCTTGAATATTTTTCACTTGTTCATAGTTATTTCATTTTGTATGTAGGAGTCATATTTTTTATAGGACTTAAAGACTTTTTTAACATTTATTCAGATGCTCCTTCAGGCATATTGTAGATGGCTTATCCCGCGTCGGCATACACTATACTAGTTATCCTTTAATAATGCTCTAACAAAGCTATAGTCATCTTAACCTTACTTACCAAACCCAAATAAAATCTTACCTGCACTAAGCATACCAACTTTCCACACAAATACTATTATTTCAGCCATTTGGAAATTTTGACATATCCTTTCCTGGTCCCCCATCTCTGAAGCACGCTTTTTCCAGCCTGTAACCAAACAGAACTTCGGGTAACATAGACTCCACCCACTTCACACTTGCAAGCAAAATTATAATGCAAACAGAATTATAATTAAAATACAATATAGCCCAAGAGAAACTCAGTCACACAAATAAAGATTAACATCTACACATGTATAACAACCAATTATACATATCGGGACAGCCCATTATACAAACATTCCTACCATCTGTAAAACTAAAATTACCAACTGATACCAGACCACCCACATAACAACCAGCNTCATTATACAAACATTCCTACCATCTGTAAAACTAAAATTACCAACTGATACCAGACCACCCACATAACAACCAGCCATGCCATCCTAACTAATATTATATATGCGAAAGTGTGTTTGTTTTTGTTTGTTTGTCCTTTGACGTCGCAACGGAGTAACGGATCGACGTGATTTTTTGTACAGTGATATTTGGAGGGCCGGGAAGTGACATATGCTACTTTTTATCCCGAAAAAATATCTCATTCCCTTAGGAAAAAAATCTTAGTAAAAATAGCACTNAAGTGACATATGCTACTTTTTATCCCGAAAAAATATCTCATTCCCTTAGGAAAAAAATCTTAGTAAAAATAGCACTTGGGGTTCAATGTTGCGTCAATGTAAGTTGTTGGTGTGGGGTGAAATCACAATGTCACACAAAAAAGCGATAGAGGATATACGAAACAATACAGATATTATGGAAGGAATGGTTGCATTACTGGCTGGTGACATCCGCCAAACTCTACCGGTGATTCAGAGGGGCACACCTGCAGATGAAATCAAAGCCAGTCTCAAGTCGTCAAGCTTGTGGGCAAATATCAAAAAATTCAGCTTGACAAAAAATATGAGAGTGTACCTCTACAATGACGTTGATACAGGACATTATGGTGATACACCATTAAAAATTGGAGATGGGTGGTTAGAAACAGATGCCGAGGGCTGCGTGTCACTAACGGGGGATTTTAGTAATTTGGTGCAGAGTGATACGGAACTGATTGCTAGTGTTTACCAAGATCTACAAACAAATATAAATGACGACCAGTGGCTATGTAAAAGAGCTATTCTATCACCAAGAAATTGTATCGTTAGCGCTCTGTTCTGCGTTTATGATCAGCGTCTGTCTACTAACAAATACAGTTATTTCTCCCTTTAAGTTTGTTACTATAACCACGCGAGCAAAATTCAATGACGAAGTTTTTCCCCTTGCACTCATTGAAATTGAAAAGCAAGTGTAGACATCGTCAGGAAAAAGTATAAAAAGTAGACACTTCAATTTTAAAAAAAACCTAAACAATAATTTTGCAGTCCACGCGAGCGGAGCCGCGGGCACAGCTAGTCTCCTATAACCCCACAAAAACTGTCATACTAATGAACCNCTGCAGTCCACGCGAGCGGAGCCGCGGGCACAGCTAGTCTCCTATAACCCCACAAAAACTGTCATACTAATGAACCATACCACCCAACTCACAAACAATATTACTCACTATAATTCAAGTGTGCGAAGCAATTATACAGTTCAAACCAGCCTACATCAGTATCATACCTACCGCCCATACCATTTGAAATACCTTTATTACCCACTAACACTAGACAGATGTCTAATGCGCCATCAAACATGCCAACTAAATACACCATTCACTATAACTTTATCTTAGGCTCTATATCAACCAAACAGCCCACACCAACTCTGCCATAAACAATACCGAATACCATGACACAAGCAAACCAGCTGCCCATCTCCTCTATCGACCCACACCAGAGAAATATACTGACTACCCGCACTGTTCACTTTAACTCATCCATACATTAGCCATATAGTCCACATCATACATGCCAAAAAATACTCCTAACCATCTGCCATACCAACGGATAACAGACAAGTATACAAGACACCACCTGCTATAACTCAAACACGCTGTGATCATACAACCCACACCAACCATACCAAAAAACGTGCCAACCCCCATAACACAAACACACTTGCTGACCATACCATCTGCTCTATCGACCAAACACCAGACAAATAACATGTACCCACCATCCGTACCACCCAATTAACTCAAGCATACATCGACCATTCAGTTCGCACCAACCTTACCAAAATAATACCTACTTTCCAAACTATATGCTCTACCGACTGACACCAGACAAATATACTGGGAACAATACCGTCCAATATACCAACCATGGATACCAAATTTAGTGACTAACATTGGGTAAATCTTTGTCTACTAGACACCATACGACCCCAACATACAATCATCTATTACTTAATCAAACCTTACCNCATTGGGTAAATCTTTGTCTACTAGACACCATACGACCCCAACATACAATCATCTATTACTTAATCAAACCTTACCCATGCGATCTATCATTACTCATTACTAACCGACACAACATATACTGACCATCCAATATAACTCATACATACCTCAGCCACATATCTCATGTCATACATACCAAAAATATTATACCGAGCGCAATGACACAAGCATATCTGCCGCTCTATCAACCAACACCGGGCAAATACATTAGAAAACATGCACCCTACATACCACCCACCAAGAAATTATGCAGTCTCAACCAGCCCATAACAATAGAAACACCCTCTGCTCCATGACATCTGATATACTGCTACCAAACAAATATAACAGACTCCATACCGCCCAATACCTCGACCAGCTACGCCATTCACTAAACAACTATACAGTCCACACCACCCATACAAAACGTAATACAGAATACAACACACAGAGAAGTTTCTTCCCATACCATTCACTATACCAACATTAACGACAGATACGACACAAATATAACACTAACCATACCAACCAACAATAAAATTCACTATAAGTCAAGCATAACTAAGCCATACCAAGCAACTGTAAAGACACCACAATCCTCCTACTCTTTCCTCCTCCCTCCTCCGTAGACTTCAAAGCTTACATATTTTTGTTATTTTAATCACTTGAAATATTTTCAAAGTGTCCTTTAAGAATACCAAACCCTGACAAAAACAATAATTTAAGAACCATTTAATAAAGTACTACTGGCATATCTACTTAAGACAAAACTCGATCTACCACAATCCAGATAAAATCATAACCTGAAATACTATAACTATGTCTATCCCTACATACCTTACAAATGCCGACCAACCATGCCATCAACTATAACACTAGAAAAAGCTCAATCAATCAAATAAACCATAACATTAGCTGTAACCCGACACACCTCAATCATACAGTCCACACCAGCCACTGTAAGACGTACATACCTGCTGCCCCTACCATTACCATACCAACACCAAGTTAATATAGAAGAAGACATATCCCAGTATATCTCAAGCATACTACAGCCATACCAAGTAACCGTAGAGTCAACACGATCCTCCTGCTACATATACTTCAAAGTTTACCTATTTTTATTTCAATAATTTAATATATTTTCAAAATTTATTTTAAGCATACCTGTCCGTAACACAAACATCCCTACAGCCCATACCATCCGCCGTACCAACCAACATCAGGCAANCTTTTAAGCATACCTGTCCGTAACACAAACATCCCTACAGCCCATACCATCCGCCGTACCAACCAACATCAGGCAAAAATATACTAGTCACTATACTGAACAACCATAGCATCTACTGTAGCTACAGTGCCATATCGACTACCAAACCAGCCAACTATACATTCCTAAAAATAAACATCCATTCTGACCATCCACACCATGTAATTATATTGGCTACCATAGCGTACACTACTAAACCAACCAACAATGACGCCACGATTGACGTGTACTGGTTTAACCAGATATTCGCTTCGAAGGAAATTATCACAACACTTCTCACATTGTCCGATTCAGGTCAGAATATTTGCATACTGTATTAATTAGAGCCCCGCACATCTCAAGCCATTCGATTTCACCTGGTACTCGTCTCTATATTAAAAATGTATTGTTCTATAGGATGAACTCTAGAATATAATTCTCATATTTACATATGTAAACCACTAGCTGTGCATATACAGGAACATGTAAAACGTGTTTATATAACGAATACTTGCCTATAAGGCAACATAATTACAGTAGCACATCTCAATACTTCGAGTCGTACGTGTAGCAGATCGGAAGTGCATTTTTCAAGACATGTCAACCTAACCTAGATGGAGCACATCAGCAAATTTTGCGTCAACAGGGGCAGCTATTTTCCAAGTTGATAAAAATGGGGGGAGCTGTCATTCCATCATCGGTTAAGAGCATTCTTTCTGGGCATATGAAAAGGCTTCGATATTCTGATATTGCAGAGCAGTGCGGTGCATTGCGGAGGAGCACAATTGCAGAGCAGTGTGAAGGTTTGGAGGGGCATTGCAGAGGATTTCAGGGGCAATGTGGAGGTTACCGGGGTATCGTGGAGGATTGCGGGGACATTGCAGATGATTGCCGAGGATTGTGGAGGATTGCGAAGCAGTGCGGATTGTATCAGTATAGAACCGATGCTGTAAATTTTATAATTACTCAAAGCAATATTTTTTTTAATGAAACTGATGCTGATAAGCTTATACACATTCTTACATATATATAAATTTTGAGTACTGTTATAACTTCACCACAATGTGAAAACGCTGCCATTTTAAAAATTATTTATTAAGTTTATGCAACTGGATGAGACAATTTTTAATTTACTGTAAAAATGACCCTCGCCCATTTCGATATAATTTTAATTAAATACGCTGACCAGCATTCTACCGACCAATCATAATTAATAATGTTATGTACCTACTGCTGTACCGAGCGCGGTACCTTGTTCCATGCAGTCCGGCACTGTATGGGGTGACACCTCTCCACCCCTAGGCAGATCCCTCTCTGCTCTGTTGCCCGGCTGGGGAAATGATTGACAGCTGACCTGGCTGGCGTCATAGCCACTCCTCCCCCTGCCAGAGGAGCCAACGACTTAGGAGAATGAGCAAGAATATTCTGGTAGGCCTTTGGTCGGTGCAGCAAGGCATTTGGAAAAGTTTCGCAGCTATGGCCTGCAACAATACATATAAATACTGCCGCGGCCGGAGAATCGGGAGTCTTGTGGAAGCCATCTAGCTGAAGTGTGATAATGAGGCGAAGTCTGGTTTGGTGAGAGACATCAGTGGAGAGGACGGACGAAGATGAAGGTTGCGAGACGGCGGCCTACGAGTGTTTTGTGCGGTGTGGATAGATGAGAGGGCGTGGTACAGAACGAATTAAAGGCTACTGTGTACGAGGGCGCTCAGATATCTAGAACATTGTGGACTGGTAGGATCTGGGCCAAACTGAGGTGGGGCTGTATTAATTTGTGATACAGACTTTACTGTGAATGTTGGAACTGTCAAATATGCACATATACTTTACGAAATAGTTCAGTAGGTTTTCATATGCTGTTTATTGGTACCGATTTTAGTTATTTAATTACATAAAATTCTTTGAGGTAATTGAAAATTGTATTTATTGCATTTACTAATTGTTAATAGCAAGTGATAGTAATTTATAGTAAGATATTGAGTAGAGAGTTTTTTGTTTGTTNATTGCATTTACTAATTGTTAATAGCAAGTGATAGTAATTTATAGTAAGATATTGAGTAGAGAGTTTTTTGTTTGTTGTTATTGTAAGTAAATTAGGAACTTAAAATTAACTCTTTTATTTAATCAAGACCTCCATCCCTTAACGAACCTGGCTAATTTCACTGATTATTGTAATTGCGATCAGTAATTTACTTATATTAAACATTTAACAATTTTCAAACAAACATTGTATAGTGATACTATCTGTTAAAAGTTACGTGTGAAATACTCTTTGTAAAATAGCGTCAGATGAGAAAATTTTACATTTATGCCCTATTTCTGGAATGAATACACTAGTTCACATCAAATTTTGCATGCAAGCAAAGCTCCAGAAGGCCAGGCATACTTGCATATCTTAAGTCTGTTGCCTGGTTGAGAATTTGGAATAGGAAAATACATATGTTAATGAACTTCTATTTTTTGGCGGTNATTGCATTTACTAATTGTTAATAGCAAGTGATAGTAATTTATAGTAAGATATTGAGTAGAGAGTTTTTTGTTTGTTTTTATTGTAAGTAAATTAGGAACTTAAAATTAACTCTTTTATTTAATCAAGACCTCCATCCCTTAACGAACCTGGCTAATTTCACTGATTATTTTAATTGAGATCAGTAATTTACTTATATTAAACATTTAACAATTTTCAAACAAACTTTGTATAGTGATACTATCTGTTAAAAGTTACGTGTGAAATACTCTTTGTAAAATAGCGTCAGATGAGAAAATTTAACATTTATGCCCTATTTCTGGAATGAATACACTCGTTCACATCAAATTTTGCATGCAAGCAAAGCTCCAGAAGGCCAGGCATACTTGCATATCTTAAGTCTGTTGCCTGGTTGAGAATTTGGAATAGGAAAATACATATGTTAATGAACTTCTATTTTTTGGCGGTCCTGTTAAAGATAGATATATACCATCAGAAACATTTTTGAGCAGAAAAATATGCGCTTCTTTGATATCGAAGCCTTTTGTAACATCAATGTATAGCCTGTCTCCTGGAAAAATTATAAAACTTAATAATTTAATAAGAAATTACCGAAAAACAAATTGTTATATTTGCTTCGATACAGAACTTGAGTGATTTTTCAAACTTAGGTTTCGGTTTCAAGTTCATTACTTCAAAATTGACTTCAAGAAAGAATTTCGTTAACACGAATTTGCCCAATACCAAATTATTAACCAGGCAGCAGCCTTAAGAGACAGGCTTTTTCTTTCTAAACGATGGCCCTGTAAATATTTCACGTTAGTAACCCAGTCAACCAAAATATTAGACTGACTGCAATCGAAGTTGATGCTACAAATGCCTCATTCTTAATACAGTTGGCTTCATGCCAGCTTACGGTACAATGATTCCTGGGTTCTAATCTCGGGTAAGACACGTGTGTATTTGTAATTGTCTCACTAGCGTTGCAATGTTTCTGGCATCTCTAATGATGTCTATGACAACAAGACATCAGGGCCTGCCTGCCATCTAAACTTTTAAGAATTTTATAAAAATAATTTGAATCTATGTAGAGGTAATTAGGCTTATTAGATATATCAGAAACGTCTTGTTCTTTGCTGCTGCAGTACTCCCCCGACGTGCGTTGCACCAGTTCCTATAATGTGGTGTGTCTGTGACAGTAGCATTTCTTTGAAAACACTTAGCCACGGGAGACAGTCGATAATCTCTTCGTCGTGTTGTATATGAGCATGTAAATTTTTGTAGACTAATTGTATTTCGTGTTGTGCATACGCGAGAAGGAATTCTTTGGGCAGCTATACGAGCTTGATTTCTTTGTCTAGTGCGCAAAGCGATTTGTGATTTCCATATGTCATGACGGCTGACACAAATTATCTGACCGCTATAAGATCATGCCATTATTTTCACTGTGCCCTCTCGACGACAGAAAAAATTAGTTTTGGATGATTTGCGGTGGTACGAGCTGCATTTATGGGCTCTAACATGGGCTGAACTAATAGAGGCGACATACTCTGCAAACACCAGTTTACTCGAAGCGATATTCTGAAGAGACATTGTAAAATTTGCACTGCATTAGTTATAGTGGATGGTATGTCTGTTTGGTATGTTGGAATTACTGTTATAGCTGCGTGGTGTTAGTCGATAATGAAGGTTTGTCAAATTGTACAATATGTCCGTATAGCCGGTGTGTCCCGTACTGTTAAGACATGCTTGATTTATAGTGGTTTGTACGGTCGGTCAGTGTATATGGATGGTATCAGCTGCTAATTTACGTACGATGGATGGGATGGGAAGAAAGATTATTGTACCACGGTGCTTGATATGGCTTTTGCGTGGTGTGGACTGCATGTTTGCTTGCTATGGTTGTTGTACTTTTCAGTATTAGTGTGTGGTATAGTGACTAGTATATTTGTCTGGTGTCGGTCGGTAGAGCAGATGGTATGGGTAATAAGTATTGTCTTAGTGCGTTCGGTGCCAACAAAATAATTGAAGTATGCTTGAGTTATAGGTGGTATGGGTGGGCGAGTACATTTTTCTGGTGTTCGGTTGATAGAAGTATGACCAGTAGGCGTGTTTGTGTTATGGTGTTTGGTATTTTTTTTTGTATGGTTGGTGTACGCTGTGCAGTTATAGCATGCTTGAGTTATAGCTGGCAGTTTCTTTAATACATTTCTGGTATTGGCTGTTACGGCTGATGGTATTGGCAGCAGATATTTTTGTAAGATTGATGGGGACTATAAGGCTAAGGTATTGAAGAATTTAAAAAGGCGGTACACCGAGTCAGTATATTTGCGTGGGGTGGGTCAGTAGGGGAGATTGTATGGGCAGCTGGTATGCTTGTGTTGTGGCTTTCGGTATTATTTTTGGTAGGGTTTGTGTGGGCTATTTGGTTTATATAGGGACAATGCTAACGTTATAGCGAATAGTTTAGTTAGGTTAAAATGTTTAAGGGTGCCCCTATATTTGTCTGGTGTTAGTCGGTAATGGAGAAATGTCAGATGGTAGGAGTGGTAGGTATGATAGTGTTACGAACTGGTTTGAACTGTTTAGTTGCTTGGTACACTTGAATTATGGTGGATGATATGGTTCTGGTGGCATGTATGATTGTTTAGTATGACAGAGTTTTTCTGGGGTTATATAAGATGGCGTGGGTGGTTGATGAGTTGGATGGCCTGGTAATGTTAGTCTTATAGATGGTAGGAATGTTTGTATTATGGACTGGCGTAGACTGAGTTTCTCTCGGACTATATTGAACTTTCTTAATAATTCTGCATGCACTATAATTATGCTTGTATGTGTGAGGTTGATGGTGTTTAGGTTACTGTAAGCGCCACAAGTGCTTGTGCCGTTGTAAAATTTTTCCAAAATTGTGTGGCACATTATTTTTTATATTTTACCTAATTTCATATACTTTTATATTTTTCTTTAAGTAATTGCGTCAGTATTTTGGGAAAATTTAGACCTAGGGTGATTTATTCTAATTTTACGACAGTTGTGTTATTTCAGAAATTTTATTTCAGTCATGTATTCATGTACTGGGAGTTAGTACAGAGTTAACTCGCTGCCAAGCCTCTGACAGTAGGTCGGTCGCTTGCTGCAGACAGCTCAGCTTGCAACCGTATCTTAGTTGACACGCTTGCATTTCGGAGGTTTGGGACACTTCGCGCCTTCCTTGTCTGCGCTACTTACCAGAGGTTCAACGCACGTTATTCTTAGCGTAGAACAGTTGGGTATAGTTGTGGACCGTTTGTGGTACCCCCAGTGCTCTCTAGGAAAGGCTTCTGAACCAAATTTTGTCACCTTTGTGCCCGCGCGCAGCGCGCAATTTTGTATCCTTCCACCACCTGACTCTTTGCTCTGACTTGAAGCCACCACGACGTGTTTGGCGTGTACTCCCGTGTGTGGGGAGATTTCAGCGGGGACTTAAGAGTTCTCATGTTTTTTTATTCACGTAATGTAGTGTAGGCATTAGGAAAGAAGTTCACTTTTAGATTTAAATATGTATGCCGTTTCTTTTCTTCCCTCCGAGATCAAGGGATCAGGTTTTGAACGAAATTTTATTCCAAGTTTTATTAGAAGTTTCACTCGAAATATTATTTCAACTATTCATCTCCTCAACATTCCGGTACTACTTTCGTACCAGTCCGCCAAACTCGGACTAGTCCGCCAAACTCCAGCTTCTTGTGTTCTTCTTTTTTTGTTAATCTTGTTATATCTGAACCACGTTGCCGCATTACCACGTTATCGCGTCACTAATCGATGAACTTATATTTTCATAACGTTTGTAACGTAAAGTATAATAATTGAATTTATGATGCGAATCATGTACCAATTAAAAAGAAAGTACTCATTTTGTATTGCTATAAAATCTAGATAGGTACTATGTACGAAAAGCACTTCAGGGCTTTAAATTCTTTCTTTTGAGTCGCTTCAATAATAATAGCTAAAGAAAGTAAATTGCGAGCTAAATCTGTTGTAAACTGCTTAGCTTTATTTAGTCAATTAAAATATATATTTTTTAACTGAAATGTTATTATATTTTCATTAATGAAATTTATTTCTACGTCTAGACAATTAATAACTAATTGAAAATATAATTAGTAAAATATTACTAGAATCAGTTTCTACGTAAAAATGTACGTGGTGTCCCATTTGCCTATTCAAGCTTCCAAACAGTTAACCAATAATTTATTATACCAAGTAGCTTAATAGTGTATGGCATTATGGTAGCAGAACAATGTTATAATTTTACGTAAGTGTCCACAGCATAATATTTTGTTGTTCCAGTAATTATTGATTGTTTTTATATATTTAATGGACACTGTATTTGTTTGTTTAATGTACCAGACACTGAGGTAATCTCTGTCACTTTAAGCATGGTTAATTATTGTGATTTAAAATGCAAATTATATGCTGAACATATGCCAAGCTTTAAGTATATTGTATATTTCTGAAAGCAAACATATAATTAACAACCATGCGACACACCACGGTACATGCTGGCAACTCGTCTCCCTAGATGCCTTTGCTTGGGCTGGCGGCAGCTGATATTAGCGACGGCCCGCCTATATACAAGCTGTTTCAAAAATATTCGGCGCATATCGGCAAACACGCAGCTGATTATACGGAAACTAATGTTTTCGGGGCGGTATCACGCAGAAGAAGGCTGCGCTGTGTCATTCCACCTTGGTTTTCCCATATTCCTCCTGGTCCCCTTTCACCTGACATCCTGTTGGGGGACGAGCATCAAGCTCTGTCATTCCACCTTGGTTTCTCATATTCCGCCTGGTCTCCTTTCATCTAGCACCCTGGTGGCGATGAGTCTCCCACTCTGTCATTCCAACTGAGCGACATGGAGTGAAGCCTGCCGATGCATGCTAGCATAGAGTCGCACAGCGTGCATGCATCAAGTAAATCCTAAGCCTACTCATAAGCATAGTTAACTGTACTTTCTGAACCGTTTGATATAGAGCCACCAAGTTCATTATATAGGACAAAATTACACAGGACATTAAAAAAGGAAAAGAGCCGCTGGGTCAAATATGCCCAAAAGCCTACCTATAGCCATAGTTGGCTGTAATATCCGAACTGTTTAACATGTAGTCACCAAATTCATAACATAGGNCAAAGCCTACCTATAGCCATAGTTGGCTGTAATATCCGAACTGTTTAACATGTAGTCACCAAATTCATAACATAGGCATCATACCCGACAACGAAAAGGGCAGTGGGGTCAAGTATGCACTAAGCTCATTTTAAGCATAGTTGGTTATAATTTCGGAACTTTTTAAGAAAGTCACCAAATTCATAACATAGTCATCTCCCCCGACGATGAAATGGGCCGCAGGATAAAGCACAGCCTAATCTCACTTATAAGCATCATGTGATGTAATTTACAAAACATTAAATACACAGCCACCAAATTCATAACATAGGTATCTTCCACGATGACGAAAATAGCCGCATGGTAAGTATGCCCTAAGTTCACTTATAAGCATTGTTGGTTGTATTTTTCGAACTGTTTAAGATATAGTCACAAAATTCATAACTTAGGCATCAACCCTGACAAAGAAAAGAGCTGCAGATCCAAGTATGTCCTAAGCACACTTATAAGCATAGTTCACTGTAATTTCCGAACTGTTCAAGATAGTCATCAAATTTATTTCATGGACTCTACCCTCGGTGACGAAAAGGACTGCAGGTTAAAGTACACTTTAAGCCATGTTATAAGCATAGTTGCCTGTTATTTCTGAACCATTTAAGATAGTCACCAGATTCATAACATTTGCGTCCTCTCCGATGACAACAGGACCGCAAGGTCAAGTACGCCTTTAGTCCTCTTATAAGCATAGTTGGCTGTCATTTCCCACCCACAGATGATATAGTCGCCAAATACATATCATGGGAATCACCTACGATGGAACAGGGTGATAGAGACAGGTACACATTAAGACCTCTTATAATAATAGTTGCCCGACGTTTCCCACCCACCGAAGCTTCTACCACCAAATTCAAATCACAGACATTACTTCCATCTGCAATCAATGAGATAAGGATAAGTAGGCCTTAATCCCTGTTATGAGTATAGTTGGTCTGCATTTCTAATCCTTCGAAGTTCGGGAAAATGTAACAACTACCCACGCATGTAAAGAAAATAAAGGTATATATACAAGCGCTTCGCAAAGTTACCGCTGCAAGTAGGAGTGTATGGTCTGAAATAGCACACACATTCGCATCGGCCTGCAAGCACTCGAAAATCATCTACCGCCACCCTTGTTATCTGCTACCACAAGAGTCTACCAGCTCGGATCCCCCTCAGTGACAACTAGCCTCCCTTCGCCCACCGACATCCAGGCTGTATATATAAAAATTGAAAATATATGCATAAGTAAATGGGTAACATAAAACCAGCAACTATAAGTGAAACGATTAAGATATATACAAATGTGATGTGTGCATGATGTGCATAGCCTTGGGTAACAGTAAAATACACATATAGTAATATAAACGAATGCCAGTCCAACAAAAGGTCTGGCAGCCCGAGTCACTGTTAGCATGGGTAACCCTTAACAAAAAGCCACATATAGAAAAAATAAAGGGGGTATACAACTGAACCGATAACAAGACAAACATAGCGGCAGGTTACATTAAAACACGTACGCATTGATATCAGTCTAACGCGAGGGTCGGCCAAACCGAGCATAAAAATTATGAAACCGCCATATACACAATAAATCCGTCACGTAACAAAAAATAAAGGACTGGCATATACGTAAGTACATCACGAGCATGATGTCATAATAAGACTATATATATATATATATATATATATATATATATATATACACTGAGGTGACAAAAGTCACGGGATAGCAATATGCAAATATACAGATGGCAGTAGTATCACATGCAAAATGTATAAATGTGCAGTGGATTGGTTGGGCTTTCATTTGTAATCAAGTGATTCATGTGAAAATGTTTCTGACGTGATTATGACCGCACGACGGGAATTAACAGACTTTGAACGCGGAATGGTAGTTGGAGCTAGACGCATGGGACATTCCATTTCGGAAAGGGTTAGGGAAGTCAAAATTCCGAGATCCACAGTGCCAAGAGTGTGCCGAGAATACCTAATTTCAGGCAAAATCTGCTACCATGAACAACGCATGGTTCAATATTTCTGCCGGGGACTTCCAACGACTTGTTGAGTCCATGCCACGTCGAGTTGCTGCACTTCGCCGGGCAAAAGAATGTCCGACGCTATGTTAGGAGATATCCCATGACTTTTGTCGCCTCAGTGTATATATATATCCTGTTAGAGCCACAGCCCATGATATAAATATCAGTGTTGCTAACACACCAATATGAGAAAGAACGAATAATCACAAGGGCCAACACTAAAAAACTAGTACAATGCATCAAGTACGATATACATTGTGCGACTTTTAAGAACTGTTTTCCTTTTCTTGGCACAAAACAACGCACATTAAACCATTAGTCGTGCAAGAGATATGTCCCTGCTACATGTCGATGCAAACAGATGTAAAAAAAATTATAATTATAAAAGCAAATACTTATAAGCAATTAAAAACCAGAGTATATTGCGCGAGCATCGACCGCTGTATGTTATATTAGGCGAAAAAAATACCACAGTGAAGTGCGGGAACGATAAGAGGACAGCACTGCTACACACTGATGAAACAGATATAAAACATTTCCTTTGGGTAATATTCGAGAATGCTTGGTCGCGTTAGTGGTATTACACAAGTATCGCTTGATGTGTGCTGTGCTAGACAAGACCAGGCCATCCTCGTCAGTACAACAGAATAGTAAACGACTTCCTTACAAACTGATATAAATGTAAAGGAAACCCATTATAAGCTCTTACGAACCAGCACAATCACGTATTACACAAGTATCGCTTGATGTATGATGTGCTAGACAAGACCAGGCCATCCTCGTCAGTACAACAGAATAGTAAACGACTTCCTTACAAACTGATATAAATGTAAAGGAAACCCATTATAAGCTCTTACGAACCAGCGCAATCACGTATTACACAAGTATCGCTTGATGTATGCTGTGCTAGACAAGACCAGGCCATCCTCGTCAGTACAACAGAATAGTAAACGACTTCCTTACAAACTGATATAAATGTAAAGGAAACCCATTATAAGCTCTTACGAACCAGCGCAATCACGTATTACACAAGTATCGCTTGATGTATGCTGTGCTAGACAAGACCAGGCCATCCTCGTCAGTACAACAGAACAGTAAACGACTTCCTTACAAACTGATTGAAACGAAACCCTCAAATTCAGATTACAGCCAACACTCACAAAATTAGCAGCAGAACGCTTCCAACCCGACCGACGTTGTGCAATCAACTAACATCTTGGGAATCTGTAAGGCAGCCCAGATGGTCGACCGGCGGCGCGAGCACCGTGCAGGTCTCGGCAAGTCGACGGGATTGCATATAACCCTAGCCGATAGAGACCTGCCAGGCTCCAGGGTGGCAGACCAGCCGAGTCACGCATGCAGTTTCCCTTACGAGAGGAATTCAGTTATACAGTAAAAGGGTAACAATTTATTCCGGTTTAAATACTACAGATACATGTACTTATTTGAATGCATACCTTTTATATTGCTAGAACTGTAAGCACATGCGAAACAACATACATTAAAACCATTAGTCATGTATGTGAGACGTCACCGCTACATGCTGAGGCAAACATATATAAAAAAAATAATTATAAAAGCTAATAGCACATATACTTATTTTGAATTTCCTATAAACGGTATGGCAATAAGTACAACAATTTTGCAATTTGTAGAGCACAGACCTACTATTTTCCTTTGTTACTCCGCTATTATTTTGGTAATGATAACTGTTTAGAAATGGATTTACTGACTTATATTAATTTGTAAACATTTGGTATAGTGCAGAAAATTTCAATTAATATTTTTTTATTATTTTTTCCCCCCAATTTTTCTTGACTTAACATCACACAATAAATTCATATCACTTGCTGTTTACAATTACCGACTTCAATCAATAAAATTTACAATTACCACAAAGGAATTAACATAATTAAATAATTAGAAATCAGTCCTAATACACAGTGTATCAAAACCTATTATGTTATAAATTATGTGTCTGAATTTGACAGTTCCAATATTTACAACAAAATCCGCATTACATCTTCATTCAGTTCCACCTCTTTTTGGTCCATAGCCCACCAGTCTGCGATGTTCTAGAGTTCTCCGAGCGCCCTCACACACAGTAGGCTTCACTCGTCGGGTTTCACGCCCTCTCATTGATTCACGCCACGAACACCTGGTCCGGTCATCTCGCACTTGACTTCGCGCCCACACTCAGCCAAAAGGCATCTACTCAGACTCTCCGCAGTCCCGTAGTGGCTTGTATTTATAGGGTCGTAGGCCGTCAACCAGAAATTTCGCTAAGTCTCGCGTTTCGCCGAGGGTCCTAATTCCCAGAATATTCTTACGCCTTGTCTACATTTGTCGGCTCCTTAAGCAGGGAAAGGAGGAGGCACTGTGACGCCAGCCAGGTCTCACCGCTGTCAATCATTCCCCTGGTTACCCTTGAGGG
>NQII01000315.1:798940-874338 GCA_002778355.1 Clitarchus hookeri | reverse complement strand
GGGGGGGGGGGGGGCTGAAAGCGCGTCAGCCTTTGGCAGGGGAGTGGCAAGGTGGGTCACCCCAGACCACGTATAACAGGAGCTCGTGGCCAGTCCGAGCTGCAGCGCGTAACAATAGTTATAAGTTTCACAAGTAACTTGAACTGTGCGTAAATAGAATTTTAAAGGAGAAGCTAATTCGATTTTGTGTTTGTCTAGTTTGTGTTTTCTCACAGCAATCGCGACAAAAAAACCTGCCCATTGGATAACATTGAGTGTCCACTCTGTACTAGTACTTAATATACTATATGCATACACGCAGGAGGGGAAAGGCATTCCTTAAGCCTGGTTTCTAAAAAAAAATGCAATAACACAACATTGGCAAAATTGCAGTGAGGCAAGAAAGTGAACTCTGAAAACTTTAGGCGCCAGTTTATAAAAGTTCCTTGCAACTTTTGTAAACAGGTACCTAAAGATTTCTGAGTTTGATATTTTGCGTCGTTGCGATCTTCCCAGTGTTGCGTTATTGAAATTTTTATAAACAAGGCCTTAGCCTTGCATATGTCACTTGTCGGCACCGAGATTCACGAAT
Organism: Clitarchus hookeri; assembly: GCA_002778355.1. Lineage (NCBI taxonomy): Eukaryota > Metazoa > Arthropoda > Insecta > Phasmatodea > Phasmatidae > Clitarchus > Clitarchus hookeri. The sequence continues at coordinate 873,767 of NQII01000315.1, read as the reverse complement.
CCGGACGGCATTCTCACAGAGAGAGGATTTGTAAACAAACATTTGCTCGGGTTCACGGTGGAAAACGTGTATGTGCGGTAAGTATTTTCTACGACATTTTTCATAAGTATCCTGTATGTTTCATCTTGGAGCATGGCACAAGATTGAGAAGTTTTGTTTTCAACACGTATTCGTTCATTACACTCTCATAATTGTGAAATTAGTTACGAAAATTACACAACAACTCCATCTCGCTATGCAGTAACACGATTTACGGGTATAGTGCAGTCATAACTATAGCAATGCATTTACATATGCAGTATATGTGTGCACACACATATGTAGACGTAAATAACTGTACACGCATCAAGTGTTAAATTTCCTTCGGGCGCAAACATCTGGCCGGTATGTGTAAAAATTTGTGCCTGGCCATTTTAAGACGAAACGATTTGTTTCTGTCAGCATCCATGGTGCGGCGCCTACAAAGTCACAAGTGTTCAGGAGTAAAACTTTTTTTTCCAATTTTGACGATAACTGTTGATATTTACATCTAACAGCATATAATTAAAAAAAAACAAAGACATCGGTATACTACTTATAGCTATAGCATTGCAGATTTCTCTAAAAACTCCAGTGTCAAGAAATCAAAACTTATTTCGAAACAGGAAGAACAGACCACACATATTCCAATTGATACTTCTTACGGGCTGACTTGAGTCCGTTTTTGTCCAACAAGCGGTGAAAAAGTGAACACATTCGGACATCCCAATAAACGATGTACACCAAAGGGTGGACGGACGGCATTGTGTCGTATCGTTTAGAAAATGTTATCGGGAATCAACGGCGGCAATCCACAGCGATTTTCGTCCGTATTATACGGAATGTGAAAGCATCCATAAAACTACCTTTGTCAACAGTGAGCGCGACTTATTGTATGGCGTCTGGATTTCCCTTGACTTACGGCAAAATTTATTGTGGTTGGGTATAATCTTTCCGGATTGTTTGGTCTTTTATTTTTTAACACCCTTATGTATGGTTGATATGAAGACGCCTAAAATAAACATTTTATTGTAGGATATTCACTGAAAAGAGCCGGATGCATTTGCAATGGATGAATGAGAACAAGAGTTTCACGTGGGTGGCTATCCTTGAAATCACAGTATAAGGGCTGATAGAAGCGAAACATTAGGCAAAATTTTCTTAATTTAGTGGAAAACATTTTTATGTGGTAGGTTGAATCTCGTATTATTGAGTCTGGAGCCTATATGTGAAGAGAGTACAAGTGTATTAATGTACACTTCCCTTCTCTCTTTATATTTACTGATTACCGGGAGTTTTGTCTGACTGTGAGAATTGATGGAGACAGCATATTTTAATCAGGAATTACGGATGTGCAAAACTTTCCATTATAAACAGCACTTTTTTTTCTGCTCACGTTTAACAATGTTGGCGGAATACACGCTCTATGTTGGTTTTTGAAATACCTGCTTAGGATCTATTTTTATGTGCATATGTAAAATCGGCATTGTAATGGACCTCACCACTTTATAGGTATTAGTTAAGTTTAACTGGGAAAATGGTATGCGAGTGTATATGTTGCTAACGTGTTTACTCGTATACCTACATGCATAAATCAAATAAAAACTTCATTTTAAAAATCACTTTCCCTTGATTCAAATTTTACACTTGTGATTCGCCGTTGAAATATGGAACTATTTATCTTAACTCGTTCCCAACTCTAGAGACCATGACGCTATTCACCACCTGTGGGTCAAAGGATCTCAGTTAATGTTAAATGGCACTGACTATAAGGTGCCTTGGGTGTTGAATGGGGTAATTTAATAAGGTAATCTTTCGGGGTTTCAAGTTACTGGTGGTTATATTGTCGCGAAATTACCATATACAGACACAAATCCGAGTGGTACCATAATTAACGTATTCATCCTAACTGTATGCGGCATCTTGGGGAGGTGGGGTTCTTTGGATGACGACTTGATACTTAGCTCTGCTTGTAGTTCTTGGTCTGTTGTCGGCTGGCTGAGATCCTGCGCTTCGGGCGGCCTTAGAAAGGCCCTGGTTTTATTGCAGTCTCTACACAACTGCTTCTCGGGGTTCTCTTATCGACGTACGCCTCCACGACTCTCTTCTCCCAGTAACCTCTCGCTCCGCCTTACTCTCGCGAACTTCTGGTTCAACTGACCTTATTCAACTGATTCCCACCCTCCCCGCAAAGAGGCTTTTTAACTCTCTTGGCGCCCTCCCTAGATTCCTACATGTGCTCCCTTGTTGGGAGAGGGGGGTGGAGGAAGGCTTTGAACAATGAAACACTTCAACCACGCGTCGGCCTCTTGTTGGGGGAGGGGGCAGGGGGTGGTGTGGGCTAGTTGCCCCTGCCATACGCTGTCAGCTTATTCTCGGTGCGTATCCCCTTCAGGACATGTTTTGATTTCTCTCTTGGGCGGAAATCGCCAGCATATCTCATCATTTTTTAGGCGTGTACAAGTTTCACGCAGTTTGTTAGGGGGTGGGGTAGAGGCCCGTTAGCAGAAAGTGCTACCCCACCTCAGCTTGACCTCGGCACGCGTTAATGGGTAACATGTGTCGTCCGGGAGGCCCTACACTGGTTTAAGCTGGCGGGGTGAGGGTGTGACAGCGCCGCTTCTAGCGCATACTTCCAATATGCATTACGCATAAAATTCCCCCTCTCTGTATCTTCGGCGCTGACACAATCCGTTCCAAAATTTCAGTTTTCGGTTGCATCTCTATAACTCCTGTTCTGTGCTGTGGCTTTAAATACGTTCGTGCTTCATGTCTTGTGGACATACGACAGTTGTGACTCCCCTCCACTTCGACTCTTGTCCTTACTCTTGTCCCCTCCATCATGTTAACCAAGGCGAAGGGTAAATGGAGTTACGAGGCAAGGAAGATGTACGTTTGTTATATTTAATTCCAGCTGTGATTACTGGCGCAAGTGCAAAGCAATTTTCGTGGCTCTGTGTTGTGTCTGTGCAAATATCAGGTTGTCATATTTAATTGGCCCCCAGGAGGAAAAGAAAATCCACATCATACCCCAAGAACCCCATCCATGGGAGGGGAACCCCGATGTCTAATGCTTTACAGTGACCCTGTCTGACTGGGATCCAGCAACTATGCCACAGAGGGACACCAGCCGCAAAATGGCAACACTGGAAATGGGAGAGCTCATGCATCAGCAGCCTGCTGTAGCGGGGATAAGCTCCATATTCGTTAGTGCACTGTCCAGCCCTCCCTTTGAAGGCGAAAGACAACCAACAATCCTGATAGTAGCATCCACACAACTTTCTCGACGAACTCCAGTTCAGAGGACCCTGTTGATGGGAGAACACCCCGCATCGGCCACCTGCTGTAGTGCGGGGAAGCTCCCTACCCACCTGCGGTCCATCCAGCCCTCCCTCTTACCAACCTCCTCCTGAGTGTGAAGGAAAGCCAGCTGTTCTGCTTCCGACATCCCCTAGGCCAGTCGAGGACCCCTGCCAAGAGGGTCCCTCATTGCAACTAAATCCAAGGAGTACAACAAAACAGTCCCAAGCAAACCCGAAGGTGCATGATGCTCCTAAACGGCCTACAGTAAGGAGATAATCCTGAAGGAGACACCAAGATGCTATCTCCAAGTTGACCGTTCAAGTCTCACCGAGAAAAAGGATGAGACGACCTTAATCAGGCCCTTGATGGAACCCCACTGCTACATGGAAGTAGTTACCCGACAGCCAGACAGGGGGAGGCCAGTCCAAGCTTCTCCAGACCCTGCCTGCTGTAAGCAGTCATGGCATAGCTGCTGAGTCCGTGCGCAAGCATGGCCGGGCTTGTACAGACATACTTCCTGGAGATGTTCACCACAATTTATGTGGCCATCACCCTGACCATAATAGTTATATAATAACAGTGGTGGAGTGAAGGTAGGTACGAGTGAGTGAAGAGATTTGGGCGGCTCTTAATAGCAAGGTTTTGGGAACCAACGTAGGTACGAGGGGGGAGGAACCTACTCTCTGTAGTGTTACTCCAGTCTTACCTAGACCTAGAGAAATTTCTGAGTGTGTTGGAGAAAGGAATGGATCCTAGAGATAGACCCAGAAAAGAGTAGTGTGATGTATATTTTTTTCTTTCAGGTGAGAAGGGACTCAATGAAATGAAAAACAGGGTTTATGTGCATAGCTTTTGCAGGGAAAAATTTCCCTAGCTTAAAAAGTTAATATAGGAAAAGGCTTGTGAGCCGCTCACAAACTTAAATACTGCTCTGCAGTCAGCCGAACACAGAACTTAAGCCAATGTGATGTTCAAAATGTCTAAGGACGAAGCAGATAAGATGAGAATATGACAAATAGTATGAGGAAATAGATTGTTTTAATTACCTGTAAATAAAGTGGGAAGCAATTTAGAACTACCTGTAGCTAGGGAATCGGAATATTATAAACCTGGATAGGATGTATTAAGCTTTAACATAAATAACTAAAAATAAATCATAGTTGCAAAATAAATAAATATAAATAACACTGTTATTGTATAGACCCAGGTCATCAGCCATAACTGTAGGCAGACCTGCTAGTCCAAGCAGCAAACGACCGGAAAACAGCTCGTGAGTCACCAGCGGAGCATGCATGCCGGCACAGAAAAGGGACAGTGACACCCATTTGAGGAGTATAGAAAATAGGATATACAGAACTTCATGCAAACAGACTTGACCTGACGTCCAGCGTGGCGATTGAGCATTGCATTGTGGTGGTAAGGAGAAGTATTGTCACATTCTATCTAAACTAGAACCATAATAGCTGCTGTTACAGCTCGCCTGAACACCTCCCACCGCAGTTACAGATGTGAGATAACTTGAACAGTGGTTGGTCTAACCCTAAGTAGGTGTAGATACCACTCATCTGACTGCCAGGAATTGTTTCGCAATCCGGCTTAGCTCGGCCACCACCCACTACCAAGTCCTCTTGCGTGCAGCCAGCTTGCGCAGTTGCAATGGAGTGAGGATGGCTGTTATTCAGCTATCATGTTAAATATGTGAATTATTGTTTGTTTATAGTGTTGGACAACATGACTGTAATGTTTCTGTAACTGGCCATTCGGCCTACAGTCTTTTGTTGCTTGCTTGTCCTGTGTTTCTTTGAACTGTTTTGTAGAGATGGGTAGGTCCGTGATTTTAAAGTAGTCGTGTCCTGATGTACATCCAGCTTTGCGGATTTACATCCAGGTTCCGTGTCCGCCGGACCTGTATGGGTCCGACTTCTCAGCCGAGCGGACGGCGCGTATGGTGACGGGAATGAATCCGACTGAGGGGGACTGCAATTGTTTTGTTTGACGTATGAGTTATATTGTGACCACCAGTAATTTACTGTTAGATGGGACTGTTGTTTTGTTATTAAATTAAATAGCATTAATTACGAAAAAAAAACCTTCATTTTTATTATAAAATCACAGTGGGTTTGGTTAGCTGAAGAATCAGTCTTGATAGCACTAAAAAAAATCGCAACCTCTGTAGGATTACTTAGGGAAAAAAGGGACAAACTTATTTGATAACTTAACTAATAGTTCTTATGGTAATAATCAAACTTTAAAAAAATCAACATTAAAATAATTATTAGGTATCCAAGTACCAATCAACTTAACAATTACTTCTTGTGAACGCAAAAAAAAAAAACAATACAGTAAAACCATTATCAGTAAAAAATATATAATAATGATAAATGCTATAAAACACAATAAATATTTGAAACAGTCCATTTCTATTTGGCACGCAAAACACTCTCTAAAACCAAACCATAAAATACACCAGAACCAGACCACCAAACAGTAATACCGCGTTTTAATTACCCATATGCAATAATACACACTTGATAGTTATTGTAATTATTTACGACTTAGTGATTAAGAAATACGTAATCAGAAATAAACTTACCTTCAGACGGAACTATAACACAATAGCACAGTAAATAACAATTTAAAACCCATCATAACATAAATTCCAAAGACGTTCGGAGCTGTAATGATAAAAGTTTGATAGAAAAAAAAACGCTTGAAGTGCCAACCGCTCCGATCCACCAGCTCCTGTCCGTTTTGTTTCCAGCACTGGCAGGGCGCTTTTTGTTCTCTCACCCATCGCGCCCCATATTCATTCATATCCACTCCGCCGACACAGACCACGCGCGATTGTGGATACATGTCCGGCTTGCACTTGGATTTACATCCAGCAGTACCGGAAATGATACGGGTCCGCGGACACGTATCCATCCGGACTTACCAATATCTACTGTTTTGAGCATAAATACATTTTTTTTTCATGTAATATTATATAGTGCCCGAATTATTATTAATCTGGTGTTATAACAAAGGCTATGGGCCCAGGCACTAGTGGAAATGGAAGTATCGGTGTGATAATGTGTAGTTTTGTTGTCTCTAGGGCGATAGCGGGCATAAATATTGAGAAAAATGTAACGGGGTTAGAGTACGGACAACACAATGGCCTCGTTATTTCTCTCGTCCATTGAAAAGCTCGAAGGTCGCGAGAACTACGCCACCTGGAAGTTTCACGTGCGCGCCTTGTTAAAATGAGGCGATGAATGGGATATCGTTACAAGTGATACGAAGACAGAGGATGTCCCGGACAAGGATTGAAATGCATTGTCTAAAATTTCGCTGCTAGTGGAAGCCAACCTGCTCCATCATATTGAAAAATGTGAGACTGCAAAATCAGCATGGGACACGATCCAAACATTATTTGAAGACTCGGAACTAACAAGAAAAGTCGGGTTATAAGGACAGCTGATTTTGACTCGGTTAGGTGATTGCAAAAATTTTGAGGAATATGTGGATAAAATGATTTCCACTGCACAGCATTTACGTGAAATAAACTCTGACATAACAGAAAAATGGATTGGTACTTTACTTTTGGCCGGGCTTCCAAACGAATATAGGTGGCTGATAATGGGATTGGAGGCATCAGGAATCAAAATTACAGCTAATGCAATCAAGGTAAAATTGTTACAAGATGTACAAACAAAACCTGGTCGCAAATCTTCAGATGTGTACACAGTGCTGTACAGTGGCATGTACGATAATTACAGAGGTAAACAAAACATAACCAAGAAACGTCCAAGGTGTTATAACTGTAATCAACCCAGACACTTCGCTTCAAATTGTGTTGTCAAAGAGTCTGATAAAGGTGGAAGGGGACAACTGTAGACAGGATACTAATGTTTTCCTGGCATGCGCATCTTCAGACTAAAATCTCAATGGTGTGCCTGACTGGTACCTTGATTCTTGTGCATCTGTCCATCTGACAAATGAAAAATTAATTGGTTCTAGCACAGTGTCTGAAACTAATGTCAGGTTAGTCACTGCAAACCCTTGCAACTCAGTCGATAGGCAATGTGAATATTGGGTTATAAATTGGTGGTGTAGTGCTATTAACTATAAGTAGAATAGTTAGTACAGGCACAGGATGAACCTTATAACCATGTGCGACAGCATTTGATCTGCATTATATGCCTGAATTAGCAGTGAACCTTCTGTCAGTAAGTAAAATTGCAAGTAAAGGTAATACTATTATTTTCGATGGAAGGGTGGAAGAATTTTCTATACTTATGGAAAACTAGTACCTTCAACAACTCAGTAAAATTGTATTTACAAATTGGACACGGTGAAACTGGACATACAACCAGCATACAGTATGGCTGTTGCTGAAGACTTGTGACATTGCAGGTTAGGTCATCTAAACAGAAAATACATGAACTTGCTGAATAACATGACGACTAATGCAGAGTCTTTGCAGGTGAGTAGTGAACCTTGTGAAGTGTTTCAGAGGGAAACATACTCGTTTGCCATTCAAGTCGAGAGACTTTAGATCACAATCACAGTTGGAATTATTACATTCCGACTTATGTGGACCAATGGAAACCAAATCCATTGGGGGCAGTAAGTACTTCCCTGTTCTTGTCGATGACTTCTCACATTACACATTTGTGTATTTTCTGTAGGCCAAAGATGAAGTGTGTGAGACGTTAAAAGACTTCTGTATGCTTGTTGAGAACCAACCCGGCAAGAAAATCAAAGCTTTGCGTTCTGACAACGGTACAGAGTACATAGACAAACCGTTAACAAGATTCTTGTGTTAAAAGGGTATAAAAAACACCAATGTACAGTTTGTTTTTCACCAGCACAAAATGGAGTCAGCGAGCGTGCCAGCAGAAAAATTGTTGAAAAGGTAAGATGCATACTTCAAGATGCGAACTTGCCCAAGTCATACTGGGCAGAGGCAGTCCCAACAGCAGTATACCTGAACAACAGGAGCCCAACAAAAGCAATTGAAGGGAAAACCCCATACGAAATTCGGTATTCCAGAAAAGCCATCTTGAAACACTAAAGAATCTTTGGATGTGAGGCGATGGCACATATCCCGAAGGAGAAACGAAGGAAATGGGACACTCGATCAGAGAAGCTATTGTTCTTAGGCTACTGTGAAGACATCAAGGGGTGCCATCTGATCAACCCTGATACAAAGAAAATTACAGTTAACAGAGATATAGTTTTCCTGGAAAACAAGTTTAACCCTGACAGTCGGGATCCCCAAGAAGTACCATAGTGCATAAACATCCACCAAAATCTCCTCTACTAAGAGAAGATGCAGTTGAAATTCAAGGAGAAAGAAGTAATTTACAGGATGACTTCTTAGTCTCTTCTAACAGTGAAGACACCCATGAAAAAGTGAGTGTTTCTTAAGATAGTGCTGAATGGGAGGATTGCCATGGGTTCCCTGAAAGTGACGAAAATCAATCTGACAGAGGTAAAAGTGGAGAGGCGGTCTTATCAGAATTTATGCAAAGAAGAAAGTCTACTCGCAAACAAAAGCCTAAGGAAGAACCAGAGTTTATATCATATTTTGTTGGAGAAAACAATGACCCACTTACCCCAGAGGAAGTTCTCAGTAGCCTGCATTCCTCCAAGTGGAAAGATGCTATGAATGAAGAAATACTGTCTTTAATTGACAATCAAGTATATGAATGGGCTAAGCTGCCAAATGGTCAAGGCACACTTAAGACCAAGTGGGTGTATATTATAAAAGATTCAGAAATGGGTACCCCAAGTTTCAAATCTCAACTGATTGTTATAGGATGTGCACGGAGGCCAGGGATAGACTTTGAAGAGACATTTTCCCTGGTTGTAAAGTATTCATCACTAATATTTCTGTTTTCACTGGTTGTCAAGGAAAATTTCAAAATTACTCTTATGGATGTAAAAACTGCCTATTTTCATGGTACATAGTTTGGATGAAGAAATTTATGTGCAACCCCCTGATGAGTAAGTTGATAAACAACAAAGAGTGGCATCCAAAGAAAGTTATGTATTGCTTGAAGCAAGGTGGACGATGCTGGAACCATTGTGTTCACCAAACACTCGCAGGCATGGGTCTTGATCAGTCCAACGCAGATCCATGCATTTACTTCAAACATACACAGCGAGGTATGATCATTGTGGCAATCCATGTTGGCGACTTTCTTGTTTTGAGTAATGAACCACTTCTCAAAAGACTTGTTCATGGGAAAATGGAGTCACGGTTCCACATGAAGGATTTGGGTGAAGTGAGATCTTGCCTAGGCATCAGGATCACAAGAGACGACAAGAATGGAAAGCTTTTGTTGATCAAAAACATTTCATTGAGAAAATGTTATTGAAGTTTGGGATGTCCGAAAGCAAACCTGTATCAAAAACTATGGAAGCTAGGTTAAATTTGCAACATGAAACTGATGCAGTTCAGTGTAGTGAATCGGTGCCACACAAACTAGCAGTTTATTGTATGTTTCTCAGATTTCCAGGCATGACATATCTTTTGCAGTGAACTGTCTCAGTAGGTATAACAATTGTCCCAAAAAAGGTTAACTGGGTTGCTGTTAACGAATCTTCAGGTACTTGAAGGGAACCAGTGATTTTAAACTAGAATTTGACAAGCTGGTAACCACGAATTTCTCAGTTATAGTGATGCTGATTGGAGCAATTAAATAAATGACAAGACATTCAGTCACAGGTTGTGGTATTAAGTTTATGGGTGGCTTGATATCATGGTTTAGTAAAAAAAACCAAAGGACAGTGGCTTTGAGCACTGTTGAGGCTGAATATATGGCTTTGAGTTTCATTGCCCAAGAAACTTTGTGGCTAAGAATTTTATTTAGTGAGTTACAGCAAACACTGATCTCAAGCCATCTTTTATTTATTGTGACAAGGGAATGATACATTTAGCAATAAATTATGTAACCAGGCAACGATCAAAACACATTGATATTAAACATCATTTCATCAGAGAAAATATCCGCGATAAAATCATTACAGTTGATTATTTACCTTGTGATGAAATTATATCTGACTAAACAACTTTTAAAAGAAAAACAAAATATTTTTGTGACGTTAGTAAAAGGTACTGCTTTGTGTTTTTTTTTTGTAACCACGTTCCATTTGCAATTTGGGTAGTCATGTGTAATCAGAAGTAGCCCCATAAAAGGAAGTGGTGTTTTTGTGTTACACTTACTGTTATGTAGGAAAGTCTTGTGCTGGTGTTGTGTTTATTATAAAAAAAAAAACAATTCAAGGGGAGGTGTTAAATATGTGAATAAGTTTATAGTGTTGGGCAACATGACTGTGATGTTTCTGCAACTGGCCATTTGGCCTAGTCTTTAGTTACTTGCTTGGCCTGTGTTTATTTGGACTGTTTTGAGCAGAAATACATTTTTTTCCTTGCATTCTTATATAGTGCCTAAATTATTATTAATCTGGTGTTCTAACACATCACCTACTCGTCTCTCCAACAAGCACCGCGATACTCTGCCACTTGTAATCATTAGTCCACCATCCATTAAGGATGAGCAGTCTTTAGCATTAGAGTACCCTCAAAGGTATTCGGAGACTGCGTGCCACACCCTCTACCTCATTGCGACTAGATCTGCGACTTCAACTCACGTGCCTAAGTTTGTTAGACAGTTAGATCAAAGAAGGTAGCTGTAATTGTACGTGGCTTTGGCCACACTATTGCCTCAGTCAAACCCGACAGGAATATTGTGAGATTTGTGATACAGACTTGAACAGGTAGAGCTTCCCACTGGAGAATATTTGTTTATTCAGAATAAAACCTGCAGCCTTTTATTTAGAGTTTTGCCTGCTTATTGGAGAAGGGATATCGCTGTTTCTAACTTGTCATTACCTGCAGCCCTCATTAACCCAGTAATCTACTATTTCCATACGGACTTCTCAGCAAGGAATAGGGGAAAAGGACATACAAACTCAGGTATTAACAAAAAAAATTCCTGCTGCAGGCAATTGCGCCTCAAGGGGGAATCACCATCGTAACTTGACGCCTGGTGCTGTGACTGTTTTGTCTTGATTGGACCTGAGTTCTTCAGACGATACGACAGTCAAGCGTAGTACCTAGAAGTCGGCACAAGGTCTCACACAGGTGAATTCCAAGCTACTCTCACCACCCCTAACAATCCAGTAAGCCACTGTGATTCACCGTTAGGTGTTGGAATTGGAGGGTTGGTATGAGTAACTGGGATCCTAGCACAGACAGGCAAAAGGATACACATTGAGCCTACCCATCCACCTCTGTACGTTCCATCATGATTTGCTACCAGGTGCAAAGGTTTTGGGGACAGCAAGATGTCTACCTGATCTTGATCTTCCATGGGAGGGGAACACTTGTACACTTCTCCTTTGGTGCAGAGAGATCCCTGTAGCACTTCGAAACCATCACCCCAACTGATGACTTTCTCCAAGTGAGGGGGAGAAAGAAATGGTAAAGTCACTGCAGTACGAGAAACCTGAGTGTCAATACCCCAAGGACCTCCAGCTCAGGTGGAGTATACAAAACAAACAGAGACCACCCAACTTGCGTGGCAGCAGCAAGTTAACAAACCCCCTTCGATACCAACCTGGGCTCTTCCAGCCATCCACCAAGACCCTTGGTATCTGCAGCCCATGGACCACACCTGAACAAATGCAACCCCAGGGCGTACCATGTCTACCCAGCTAAATGAAACCAAGCCCAACAGGAACATACGAACAAGTTACCTGTACAGCCAGCAATTACTTGGGGACTTTTCTCCCCACCTACCAAGTCGCCCGAACCTCGTTAACACTTATATAAAGTCAGAGGTACCCAGCACCTAGCAGCCCTAGTAGCTGTCGACCCTAAACTTGAGATCCAGGATGGCCGCATACTCAAGTAAGGGCAAGGGCGTTGATAGTCCCCACCAAAAGAGAAAAAGACTCTACGTAGCCATAAGCCATACCTGGGTAGTTGTCAGACTTATAAGTCACTTTCCCCTCCCCCTTCCATTTGTCTTTTCCTTGCCTGTATTTCAATATTAATACCAGAAAACGTTAATTTAATTTTATCAGGTCCATTTACAAGGACAGGTGGATGTAATTTGACCTGTCAAAAGCTGTCATTCACAAGGTCAACCCTATGTTCTTGGCTTTAAAGCTGAGGAGACAGAGTGAATGAATCTTATCAACTCTGGTTCCTTAGTTATTTATCAAATATAAATTGGAAGGGTACATTGATAATACATACATACTCCCTTTTATATAATGCTTCCTAATGTGCAACACAGAGTGAAACTCGTGTCACCTTTGCTTTTTTGTAACGGTCTTTGATGATAGCCACACATTGCTACGTCACTTGATGCTACACTGTTTGCTGATAATGTCACTGGCAAAACATCTCCAACTTAGGACAAAGCACATCTTTAGGCCTCCCCCTTAAATCCCCAGGGGTGGAGCAAGCCTTTTGACCACCCCTCTTAAGACATTTTAGCTATAAATGTCACTTGGTGCAAAAAAAACTTAAATTATGTACTGCATACAGATCAGCAGTGAATATTTAGCCTTACGAGCAATCTGTAAGAAAATTTCCTAATTCTGTGATGGTAAATGATGACCCTAAATCCAAACAAACCGAAAATCACAACTTCAAGAAAAACTAATCTGAGGGAATATGACTGAAATTCGTGAAGTCAGTTGTTTAAAATACCTTTAATGCAAAATTCTTCCCTCATATCCTTGTTAACAATCTTCTGTAGGTTGTTTCTGGGTGAAAATAATTCTGTAATTTAAGTTTGCAGCCTCAAAATTTGACTACTAACAGTCTGTATTAAGCAATTTTTCGTATCCACTGGACACAGTAGAGACTGTGATTGCCGTCACATATCAGGTGCCAAGTCAAGGATATCACAAAATGATTCATGTTAATATGAAAAGTTTCTCTCTCTTACTGCTATATGTACAAGTATGCAAAATTAAAAGGCGTTACAGATCATGTCGGGGGTTTCCAAAGTAAGAGTCAAGTAAAAAATTGTTAACATTGGCACAATATCACCGAGAACAAACCCCCTGGCCAGAAAATAGAAGCTTGCAGCATGGAACTGAAAGTCACTTTAAGGAGATTCTCAAATTAGTGTCCTCTTGGATAAGACATATGGTTTTACTAGCAGATGTTGAAATTTTATGATAATTTTAGGCTTAAATGCAGCTGTTGGAAAACATATTACCATTTCAACCTGTTAAGTAGTACACTGCATTATGTCACATTTGCTGCTGCTGAAGTGAGAAATCTAAAATTGTGACTAAATCAAGCCAGTTGACTGCAAACTTACACACTGTTTTGCACCACTATATGCACAGTAACATCATACATAAACTGAACTAATTAATGCATTTTTCATACTGTGAAAGTGAAAACAAACTTTGTACTGATAACTTTTTAATAGTTTTCTGTTTTGGTGTCTTTCATACATATGTACATAGTAAATAAATAATAATACATTACATTTTAAAATTTTGTAAAATATAAGTAAGCAAGCTCATTGAAGTCACAGCCAATTAAGTTTCATCACATTTCACTTCAGTACTAGACAGACAGCAGACATACTTGACGCATGATTGTTAAGGTGCAGGAACGCGTCGCACGTACTGAAGGGTTCTCAATGTGTCAGGTCAGTAACACTCGGGACGTCGACTACTGAGTAGGAGCCTGGGTGCACTTCGTTTGGCTTTTGCCAGCCCTGTATAAGTCAGATGGGTAGGCCATCGGCAAGGTATGTAGTTGCCAGTGCAAGTGAGAGCCCTACAGGCGGCTAAGGTGGTGGCCGGTGCTGGTTTATCTGGCGTTGGCCGTACCCGGGGTTGACTGACATTGGGCAGCTGGTGTCAGCATTCAGGACACCGTCCCAGGGTGGCAGGTGGTGTGCTAGTGGCCGAACTTGGTCTTGGCAGTCCTTGGGTCGAATGGGTCCTGGCTGAGGCAGCGATTCTCTATGGTCGGTGGGCGGTGTCGGCGATGCCCAGGCCCACAGGCAAACCCAGGTGTAGGCGAATGACAATGGGGTGAGTAGCTGAAGGCTGACTGGGATGGGTTACTTATAGCGTCTCTAAACGATACCCGATTTCTGCTACCTTCTGCTTTTCCCATGGGCACAACAAAAGACATAAAAATTTCTATAGTAGAAGAGAAGAAAGAATGCATCAGTTCATATCCACACCTTTCCTAAAGTGCTAACAGAAAATTGTAAATGGCAGGCAAAAACAACTCGCAAATGGCAGACATTCCGCAGTTTGCAGGGGTACAAATGCAATCATATATTATATGTACGTGCTTTGCGGTACATCCAAAAAGTACGAAGTTTTTTTTTTTTTCCTGAAGACTACATCAAATTATCTACTTTAGACACCAATCAATTTGATCAGCAAACAACTACAGGCAGCCATTTGCACTGTGCAGTTACTTGCGTATTAATGGTTTAAGACAAAGATATTCTAGAAAAAAACATTTTCTAACAATAACATAAATTATAAACAGCAATAATGTATCACACAAAAAAACTAAGAAAAAATTGTAACACAATGGAGATTTCAATTCTAAAACCTAAAACTACACGGCGCAGACCTGCGCACTAACCCACTGAGCTACACTCACAACTTACAAAGTGGCCATGTAAAAGGGTATTTTCGTAATAAAAATTCATGGTTGTCAAGTATTTTTTAAAGTTGCGTTTATTGTTTTATTATGACCGTGGGAGTGAATTGAAAGATTTCCCGTTACTTACATGTACATTACATTTAATTTTGTACATTAACCCGTTTTACAGAACCCGTAATCTTTTTGAAAATGGACATATACAGCTTGAGGTTGTTACTTGGGTATCCGGCATCTTGTCTGTCGCAGCTCTGTGGGTAAAGCAGAAATTTAGAACATGTTCTATTACCGTTTCGAGCATGTCCATGGGTACAAAAACTGTACCTCGAGCCAGACCCCTCCGGAGGAGGTTGGATTGTAACCTACAATGGAGCAGAAACACTAGCAGAAAATGGGTATTGTCTGGGGCTGGCTTTAGAAACTGATTGGCTGTAGAAGACATAGCTGAATTCTTATCACTCCACTTAGTCCCTCCTCTCTAGGTCAAGGGCATGGGGTTAGGTTCCTACTGTCCAACTGCGGCAAAGCAGGGGCAGGCGACAAGAATCCCTAGCTAAGTCTGCCCAGAGAGAGGCAATCAAGTCACGCCATGTCAGTCTTGTCACTCCAACCAGGGAATTTCATGCGGTGGATGGAGTGGTTAGCTGACTTAGGATGGTTCTACCATTTCGTCGTGAGTAGCCTGGATGTGACTAGGTCTCTCCTCATCAAGCCTGGCATTCCAACCAGCAAATTTCAAGTAGTGGATGGAGTGGGTTCGCCGACTCTGGTGGCATACCCGCTACCTTACAAAGTGTACCTAATAGGAAGCTCTACCATATGTATGCACCAAGTGCCTTTGCGCACTTGATCCACAGTATGGGTGGCCAGCGTATATGTGGTGTTTTTCTGACGTACGTACTGCCCAGTTAAGGGAAGCTCGCCATCCTACTCTATTCACAAAAATCTGGTTCAAGTAACTGTCACCTGCCTCTCCATTGAGGGATGGCACTTACCAGGTTGCAGATAGGTTACAATTCACCCTAGAATCAGAAGGCTGTGGTTAGACTCAAAGTGTGTTGATTCAAAGAGAATAAACATGGTGACCCATACTAACTCCTACACACTCATGATTTTTAAGCAACCAGCAGAAGTTACCTTAGAATAACTGAAGAGCCCTGTTTACAAAACTAGAGAAAAACCAATTGGGTAGCAATGATAATGGCTCGAACCCTAACTGTAGACTATGTTGTCCTTAAGGAACTTGAGGAAAGCACTCCAAAATCTGCGTGCAGGGAGGTTGTAGACTTCTTCGGGGTTAGCTGGTCTGGAAGCTTTCTAGGCTGTAAGTAGATGGTAGCAGAGAGCTCTATCGCTGTTCTGCTGAGTGTATAGGACAACTGGTGTTCTGGGTGTGCGTCTGGCCCCTTTATATACTACTTGCCGGTGCTCCCCTTCAGCTTCCTTCAGTTCTGGCATCTTCGGAAGGGTTGCTCTTCCCTTAGTGGCTGGCACAGTCTTTGCTGCGCTCCCTTGAAGAAGGAATGAAGCAGGGTAGTTTCCCTGTGTGCGGATGGTATCTGATGCTCGCTTAGGGGCAACGGGCTTCACTCAGCTTGCCGGGCAGAACGATTGTGTGGCATATGGGCTAGTAGTGGCTTGTCCACCATTTCCTTGGGGGCTTCCTCCCAGGTTGGGAGCATGTCGGTCGGTTTGGAGGCAAGGCGACTCGGGTTCGATTCTCAGTTTAGGTTACTTCTTGCCACATGTGATGAGTTGAAGCTGAAGAAAAAAAGCTATGCCCAATATGCATCATGCGTCATACTTGTTTCTGTGTCTATAAACGACAAAGCTAACTGCAGCTGATAATGTATAAATGGATTCAAACTAGGGATGGGTCTGTTCGGTTCCAATTTATACCGGTTCTTGAGGTTTGACTCGGGACCGGTTTTAGGTTAACAACAACTACTCTGTTCTTGTTTCTACACAGCAATAAATTTACTGCAAAACTCTGTCCTTACAAAAATAACTACCTCCTGTATAGTGCTCCCTTTTCCCCAAAAATAAAGCGAAAAAATTGTGGGGTGCGGGCCATACATGAAAAAAAAATTGAGTGGTAGTCGTAAACTGTTTGGTGATAGGTGATGTATAGAGGGAAGTGTAGTGGAAAAGTCTCTCATCTCTTGCTATCTCTTGCTCTTACATCATCACTCCTCTCCTTTTTCTGTCTTTATCACATAGCCCGCCCCTGTAAGCAACACTGCTAGCTGATCAATACATTTCTTCGNTAGTGCTCCCTTTTCCCCAAAAATAAAGCGAAAAAATTGTGGGGTGCGGGCCATACATGAAAAAAAAATTGAGTGGTGGTCGTAAACTGTTTGGTGATAGGTGATGTATAGAGGGAAGTGTAGTGGAAAAGTCTCTCATCTCTTGCTATCTCTTGCTCTTACATCATCACTCCTCTCCTTTTTCTGTCTTTATCACACAGCCCGCCCCTGTAAGCAACACTGCTAGCTGATCAATACATTTCTTCGCGTCTTCTTTGTTTCCGTGTAAGGCAGAGAATAGCCTAGTCAAGGGGGCTGGAGAAGGGAAGAAGCAACGTTTTTTTTAGAGGTGTGGCATTCCAACACAGCAAAAAAAACCATCAGGTCACTGCACAAAAGAAGCAAAAAAAAAGGAAGCAGAGGGGTGGCAAGAGGGGGTGCCCTCACTACTTAAAATAAGCAAAAAGAAAAAGGAAGCTGGCTGGTAAAAGAAGCAAAATGAAAAAGGAAGCAGGTGGCTCACTGGCGTTGTTGACATTCTTTTAATGACCATAGGTTAAAGTCACCCCACAATGTTTTGGCTTTTAGCACCACTGCGAGTTATTTAGTTAAAGTATTTTCCAAACATATCACAATCACCACCTATTAATGTAAAAAAAAAAAAAAGAATAATTTGTTACATATTTACTAAGCTTAAATAAATTTAATACAAGTTTATCTGTATACATTAAATCTCATCTTCACACTTAGTTATTGTTCTATTCTTCGGTAGGTTAAATAAAACATTTAATGAATTTTACCTGCATTGGTTGAATGAAGTTGCAAGCAAAATGCAAGTATTCAAAATGGAACTGAATACTGGAACCGATATTTAAAATGTAGAATCGGTACCGGAACCGGAACCAATATTTTTTGTTATTCGACCCATCCCTAATTCAAACTAATTACTTTTTTTTTAATTCACAGTTTAACTTCTTTCGACCGCAAGGTCATTTAGAAATTAAATCTAGTGCATGGACAATCATGTGCAGGGAATGAGCTCGCGACAATCAAATGGCCATTCACCTACAGTAATTTTTGGAAAACCGTGGGAAAAGGAAATCAGAATGACTGGACCAAGAACATTACCCGGCTCCTCCTCAATATGATTACATCCATTGTGTTACTATGATACTATCTTTCTCTGTGACTTCACCGCAGAAACTGTAATACTTAACAGAACTTACTAAATTAACTTTTTTCATAGTTTATTTATGCCCATTAGTTAAACACACCCTTATTTTTACATTTGTCAAAAAGTTGTCAGAAATGTTGCAAAGGTGCCTAGTTCTCTGAAACACTGAAATGTTTCCTCATCAAATAATATAACACTAAAAAGTTATTAATTAATATTAGTGCATAATGTATACAGATTTTTCATATTACTTATTTTAATGTACTGTCTGAAATTCACAATAAAAAATTATTCACTTAAAAACTGTTACAATGGTACAAAACAAAAAGCAATATCAATGCATGTAATTCTGGTAACTGAATGGTGACAAGGGATGTAACAAATGTATGAGCCAAATAAATACATCATTTCTAAATATACACACTTTAATAACCAAAACAAACAGTACACAACTTGTTATTATTAACATTTCAGAGAACACTGAACAAAATGTGCAATACTAAAACTGTCTTTTTTATGCATGTGTATTTTATAACGTAGATATTTATTGCCCTGTAATGTAATACTACCCAGAGATCAGTAGTATTGTAAATCCATGCAATTGTATTCACATGAGATTCCAATAAATCATTAACTATCTAAACACATTTGCTACCCATTTGACACTGACAAAAACTCTTTGCATTAGAGAGTTTTCTTAAGACAGATAAAATTAACATGAAACTGTTTCTAACATCTTTCAGTCCACAAGCTATGAACAAATTACACTGTCAGTGCACACAAAACATGAATTTTTTTTAAACAGTAATACTGAAAGATTTACCTGCATGTATGGCTCTACTTAACCCATCGTAAGCAACAACATTTCATGTTAATTGGTAATTAAATTTGTAAAAAATTCTCCTGCTGAAAATAGCTTCAATTATGAGTCTCCTACTTTGAATTTCTGGCTTACTTACAAAGCATTGTACTCCTGTCAAATAAAAATTAAGATGAAGTATTATTAGTAAAAAAACCTGTTATTTCAAACTCTTCAAAACTTGTTCAATTAGCACCAACAGCCAAAATAAAATCAACACAGAAAGTTGATGAGCAAGGCCATACATAGTCAATGATGTAAGAGTTTGAACGCCTTCCCATTTCTCTGACCTTGCAACACAAGCACGACATCTAGGTTTTGCTTTTGGATTTCTTCTACATCGATAAAACCTTTGCTCAAATACCTTAACATCTGTTCCCTTTCTAATGCAATACTAGAAACACACATATGATGTTCATAAAGTAAGCCAATAAAATTCAATCAGTTTGAAATTATTTCACAGCAGATACTGCAAATATTTACTGACATAACATGTAATTCTTAGTATTACAAACATATACAAACTACAACTGTCACTTGTTGGAATTTGTAGCATGCTCGGTAACAAATATGAAGAGCAATGAATAAACAGTGATAGACCTTTTTAATTTTTACTTGTAATTTACAGGCTGACACTGCTATCTATCTTAGTAACATAAAAAGCATTTCATTACAATGACTTTGTATTCCCATCATTTATAAACATTTGTTTGAACTAATTATTTACAAAGTTTTTCCATCCATCTTCCCTCCCAATAATGTTTCAAAATAAAAAAAATTATTTCCCTGAATGACTAGAATCATTGAGCACTGATGATACAAGCTTTGCCACAGTGCTTCAAAACAGAAAAACTGCATTGACCCACCTCAAAACTAGAAGTATGTAATCAATAATTTGAGAATTTCAATACTTGCCCTTTTGAAACATTTAAAAAAACTCCAGTTTTTCTCTAATTCATCCTTTAGTAATGTTACCTGTCCACAGTACAGTTCAGCCAGTTCAATCCACAGGTTCACAGTTGTGTAGACAGCCACTTATGTCCCACTTAACACTCTTCTCCTTGCACTATAGTAGCTGCTGACCTCTCGACTTCCTTTGAAACAGGCCAACCAACTATGAAATCACAGACACTGTTCCATCCACAGAGGGAATAATGGGTGGAGAGCACATGTGCCACAATCTATCTCTGTGCCTCACCAATGAACTACTGTTTTGCTAGTACCACCAAGAGATCAACAGTGTGTCAAATGTATTTTTAATGCTTTGAAATAGAGATGAGCCGATATGTTTTTTGAGCCTTTTCCGATATTGCCGATACCACTACCGATACTGCCTTGACAAGGAAAAATAACATTTTTTTCATGTTTAAAAAAATTAAAAACTTTATTTTTAAAACATTTAGTTAAAGAAAAATTTTATTGTCATCATTTTTATTGTTTCAGTGATAGGTCAAACTATTCAGATAAATAAAAATCTAGGAACCACTTACTAGTTAGTAATTAAGCATATTTTTAAGACAAAAATAATCTAAATTGACATAAAAAAAATGTGTAAAATTTGATGCACATATGAATTATGCATAAAATGTATTTGTAGTATTAACCTACCTTTGTTTTCCACAATACTAAATGGTAAAAGGTCTGTGCAAATGATTTTTCCAATGAGACTATTTATTTTCACAGTGCGGGCATGTGATGAAGGATAATTACGTTTTTCCATTAAATCATACACATTATGAAATTTCGGTTTAGACCTGTTTACATCAGGGCTAGATGAACATGTAGCCACACAATCGTTATCTGAAATTTGTGAAGTGCTCGCAGTTATGCCATGGTTAGGCACATTTTGTCTGCCAGAAAGTTGTGTTGAGAGTTGTACAACATGTCTAGGAAGACACTGTTGTAATTTGAAGCTCTTCCACTTCAAAGGGTGCCGTTTTAATTTTGCGGTACTATACGACCTCAATGATGTACCGCCTCTCGAAACCAAACATTTGCAAATATTGCAAACATTCTTGCGTGTTGCTTGGGGTAAAAAAAATTCCACAAGTCACTTTTCCTTCCAGCCATATTATTTTTTTTTTGCTGGTACACGTAAATAATTTCACCACGTTCGTTCCCTAACCTAACGCCATCATATTACTACAGCAACAGCAAATAAACCAACGGTGGCGGCAGTAATGTAATCAACATTACAAGTTTACGTAATTTTTTTTATGCGTCGCTGTGTTCGCGGTTGGACATGAAGCTACTAAGCAAAAATATTTATGGAGGTAATTGTAAATATTAATTATTGTTAATATTAAATATGTGTTAGGCTGATTAAATGTTAAGTTTTGTTAATGCGGCAAGCTTGCCTTCAGAGATAAAATTCAGTAAACGCAAACGGTGGCTACTATTGTTATGTTGTATACATGCTTTGTAAACAATCGTGCAAAAAGTGCCTAATTTTACTTTAGAAATAAACACAGCCAGTAAGGTACTTTAGTAAGAATAAATTTAAAAATAGTTATTACTTTAATAAAACCAAATAGTGAGCTAATCCACTCCAATTATGGCAAGATGAAAATAGCATCATCTTAAATTCTTAGGGCAAAATATTGGTTATAATATCGGCGATTTAAACATGAATTGCAAACAATTCCGATAATTACGATATCGGCAGGTTTCGATATATCAGTACCGGTATCGGCTCAGCCCTACTTTGAAATGTCAATACACTTCCTCTACCCAAGTTTTAATACAACTAAGAGTATATTCAAACTACAAAAAATAATTTTTTTTTTTATAACACCATGTAATATTTTTATAACTAGATGTAAACACAAATCCTCACCAATATCTGATGTGAATTTAATAGTTAATCTGGCAATGAACAAGCCAATGTTGAAACATTTGCAGAAAATAAAAATCAGTCTACCTCATCCTTAGTCTATGGTTTCATCACCAACATACAAAATAACATCTGGAGATAACACATTCATTCAGCGGTCAGGATGCAAGGTCAATACGTGTAGCCACAGCTACTGCTTCTCTAGCATGCAACAACCAGCCAGGTTCCCTGTCATCAGCGACATCGGTAGTCGGAGTACAGTCACCAGTCACAAGTTTAGTAGTCACAGCTGACGAGCCACCGACCCCCACATCCAACAGTCTTACCAAAACATGCTGTATGATTATATATAATATGAAACAGGGCCAGCAGACTGACTGGAAATTAGAAAGGGTATTAAGTACTCCTACCTCCATGAGACACTTTCGCTCTCTTCTTTACAAAGACAGCTATTGAGAAGTCCACCTAGTCTGATGCAACACCCACCTCCTGTATTTGAGCACCTACAAAATCACACGAGTTCAATTGATAACATCAGCATTCATGGCAGTATCCATTCTATGGCAAAAACCAACAGTAAATCCCAAAAACCAGAGAACCTACCACTTGTTATGCTCACTTACACAGCCCAGAAAATGTATTTATATGATATACTATCACTAATAAGGAAACCGACAAATTCAGTGTTATTTACAGTAACTTTATTCCTAACCCACTTGTTACTGATAAATAAATAGGTATTTATGGTTGCACATCTCATCAGGACAAATATGCAAAGCACACTCATGTATGTTTTGGGTACTTTCATGTTTACACACACCACTTGAGACTTCCCGTTGGGAAGCTACAGGTAGCTTACACAATGGTTCTACAATGTGCAGTCAGAAGGTATAACTTAGTGGAAAGTGTATTTGATACATTAGTTGCTGTTCTTGGCTCGTATTTTTTAAAGCTTATTACATTTTGTTATTGTGCTTAAGTTCTGTCTTAAGCATGAACATACTAAAAACTGAACAACATGAGTGTAATAAATTCCTTTTTCACCTATTTTGGAAATCTTTCTTGCCTACATACAAACCTATGTAGTCTAAGTGACCAAATGCTAATGAACCATTTGCACCACAAAGTACCTTCTATGTATCACAGCTCTGATAAAGCTGCCTTTTTTCACACCACCAAGATGGTAATAGTGACCAAATAGGCCAAGACAACAGGATGGGTCCAACACATAGACCAAAGATGAAACAGACTGATTTTAATCTTCTATGCACATCCCCAACATTAACTCATTTATCACCAATGCAACTGTAAGTCACACATTCAGTGAACACATTTTTTTTTACGTTTGAAGTTTCAATGGACCCCATTTTTTTTAAATATACAAAATACTCTGACTAACTTGAATATATTCTTGTTGCATTAAAACTATGTTAGAGGAAAGTGTGCAAACGTCTCACAGCACTTACTTACATAAACAAGAGTTCTAAAATTAAATGCCATCCACATTATTTTTGATAATGCTATTGGCAGTAAAGCAGTTCAATGTTGGAACACGAAGAGAGGCTACTGTGCAGCTCACATGAGTACTATACACCATTTTCCTTCTATGATCAGCAGTCAAGTCACATTGCTCTTGTGTCAGCACTACTCCAGCCTGCTCTTCCACTAACACAACTGACCTTTAAAGATGAGCTACGGAATGTAACTGGATCCCAGACTGAAAGGTGTTTCACACCAGCTCTGACCCTAGGAGACACAACATTCGCCACAACGCTGGCAGCTATTTCATTTGTACTCCTATGTCGGCAAGGTCATCACAGACAAACATACNCACAACATTCGCCACAACGCTGGCAGCTATTTCATTTGTACTCCTATGTCGGCAAGGTCATCACAGACAAACATACCGTACTACGACAAAGAACGAATTTCAGTTTCCATTAAGGTGTCGCATGAAATTAGAAAGATAAAGCGCTTACTACTCTGTAAAAGGACTTGAACATGATTTTAGTTTATATACAAGGGCTGATTCAGAAGTCATGGCAACTACTGTTGATCTCCTGAAAATGACCCAATACACGAAATTTACTACGTACAGTTGGAAGTTTACAACAAGTACATTTAAAAGGTGACACAATATAGGGTATGGATGCAGAAATGTCCAGCAAGGAACAAAGACACAAACATGGCGGCTTGAAATCACTGTTTAATTGATATATTCTCATACAAACTGTATACACTCATTTGAATGGGTACGTATTGTACGTGCACGAGCTGTTTAACATCCTTCATAGTAGTCTCCGAGGTTGTCCACGGTTCGTTGCCTGTGATGAGGCTGACATCGTCACAGCATTTCGACGAGAGGTGGTGCACATTGATGAATCTCATTCAGCTGATGGTATTTCCTATCTGCCTCATCGCTGGCAACGAACCGTGGACAACCTCGGAGACCACTTTGAAGGATGTTACACCGCTTGTACACGTACGATAAGTACCAGTTCAAATGAATGTATACAGAATGTACAAGAAAAAAATCACTTAAACTGTGATTTCAAGCAGCTAAGTTAGTCTCCGTTTCTTGCTGGACATTCCTGCATCAAGATACCCAAGTGGTGTCTCCTTCCAAACGTACTTGTTGTACACTTTCACCTGTACATAGTACATTTCCTGTGTTGGATCATTTTCAGGAGATAAACAATAGTTGTCATGACTTCTGAATCTGCCCTCACACATATTTTAACTTTCAAGAGTGAGTGAAGAGATATGGGCAGCTTTTAACATTGACGTCTTGAGAGCAGATGAGGGTGAAACGAGGTGAGTATGGAGCAGCACTGCAATGAGNTGAGTATAGAGCAGCACTGGAATGAGAAGGTGAGAAAAATGGGAGTTCCATGCAAAAATCCGCCGAGCAGCAGCATCGTCCGGCACAATTCCCACATGCAAAATTTTAACTTTCAAGAAGATTGTGTAATCAGTAATAATACTATGAAGCTCATCAACTTCTCAGTGTTGTAAACTAATATGCATTTTGGCAATGATTTTTAATAAATTTTGGTAAAATGATGCTCTAGACCAGTATTTCCCAAAGTGTGGGTCGCAGACTAAAATTTGGTGGACCCCGACAAATATAATTTCATACATAAACATAGCAAGAGTTATAAATGTTATAATTTAGAACCTATACACATGCAACGCAACTGTCAATCAGACGTAAAATCCTACGCAGAGTACGCAGTGAATGGGACCCACACCGCCACTCGCGCAGACCGACTCAGTGAGCCAGTGTCCAGAGTAACGAGCGCACGCGCGCTGCTGCGTTAGTCGTGTTGTTACCTACTGCGTATCGAGATTTTCGTTAACGATTACTGTTATTTTACTTTTATTATGTCCTTAATGGAGAAGTGGTTGAAACGCATACCGAAGAGTAAGTCGGCTCCTGCACAGAGCGATGAAAGAATGGAAGATACAGCTCCGGACGGAAAAAGCGACACTGAGGATGACTGTTTAGCTCCCCCTCAACAAGTTCAAAGGAAACAAAACGTCGAAAAGTGGTGAGAAAGTATGATATTGAATACCTGAAACTAGGTTTTATATGGAATCAAGATGCAGTAGATCCACGCCCACAATGTGTTGTTTGCTTCCAAATACTGGCAAACGAAAGTGGAATTTTTTCGAAGAAAATTAATGGAGATGAAAACATCGAAGAATGTNCACAACATTCGCCACAACGCTGGCAGCTATTTCATTTGTACTCCTATGTCGGCAAGGTCATCACAGACAAACATACTGTACTACGACAAAGAAGGAATTTCAGTTTCCAGTTAGGTGTCGCATGAAATTAGAAAGATAAAGCGCTTGCTGCTCTGTAAAAGGACTTGAACATGATTTTGGTTTATATACAAGGGCTGATTCAGAAGTCATGGCAACTACTGTTGATCTCCTGAAAATGACCCAATACACGAAATTTACTACGTACAGTTGGAAGTTTACAACAAGTACATTTAAAAGGTGACACAATATAGGGTATGGATGCAGAAATGTCCAGCAAGGAACAAAGACACAAACATGGCGGCTTGAAATCACTGTTTAATTGATATATTCTCATACAAACTGTATACACTCATTTGAATGGGTACGTATTGTACGTGCACGAGCTGTTTAACATCCTTCATAGTAGTCTCCGAGGTTGTCCACGGTTCGTTGCCTGTGATGAGGCTGACATCGTCACAGCATTTCGACGAGAGGTGGTGCACATTGATGAATCTCATTCAGCTGATGGTATTTCCTATCTGCCTTATCGCTGGCAACGAACCGTGGACAACCTCGGAGACCACTTTGAAGGATGTTACACTGCTTGTACACGTACGATAAGTACCAGTTCAAATGAATGTATACAGAATGTACAAGAAAAAAATCACTTAAACTGTGATTTCAAGCAGCTAAGTTAGTCTCTGTTTCTTGCTGGACATTCCTGCATCAAGATACCCATGTGGTGTCTCCTTCCAAACGTACTTGTTGTACACTTTCACCTGTGCATAGTACATTTCCTGTGTTGGATCATTTTCAGGAGATAAACAATAGTTGTCATGACTTCTGAATCTGCCCTCACACATATTTTAACTTTCAAGAGTGAGTGAAGANAAGGAGATAAACAATAGTTGTCATGACTTCTGAATCTGCCCTCACACATATTTTAACTTTCAAGAGTGAGTGAAGAGATATGGGCAGCTTTTAACATTGACGTCTTGAGAGCAGATGAGGGTGAAACGAGGTGAGTATGGAGCAGCACTGCAATGAGAAGGTGAGAAAAATGGGAGTTCCATGCAAAAATCCGCCGAGCAGCAGCATCGTCCGGCACAATTCCCACATGCAAAATTTTAACTTTCAAGAAGATTGTGTAATCAGTAATAATACTATGAAGCTCATCAACTTCTCAGTGTTGTAAACTAATATGCATTTTGGCAATGATTTTTAATAAATTTTGGTAAAATGATGCTCTAGACCAGTATTTCCCAAAGTGTGGGTCGCAGACTAAAATTTGGTGGACCCCGACAAATATAATTTCATACATAAACATAGCAAGAGTTATAAATGTTATAATTTAGAACCTATACACATGCAACGCAACTGTCAATCAGACGTAAAATCCTACGCAGAGTATGCAGTGAATGCGACCCACACCGCCACTCGCGCCGACCGACTCAGTGTCCAGAGTAACGAGCGCACGCGCGCTGCTGCGTTAGTCGTGTTGTTACCTACTGCGTATCGAGATTTTCGTTAACGATTACTGTTATTTTACAGTTTTATTTTTCTTTTATTGTGTCCTTAATGGAGAAGTGGTTGAAACGCATACCGAAGAGTAAGTCACAGCACAGAGCGATGAAGGAATGGAAGATACAGCTCCGGACGGAAAAAGTGACACTGAGGATGACTATTTAGCTCCCCCTCAAAAAGTTCAAAGGAAACAAAACGTCGAAAAGTGGTGAGAAAGTATGATATTGAATACCTGAAACTAGGTTTTATATGGAATCAAGATGCAGTAGATCCACGCCCACAAGGTGTGCTTCCAAATACTGGCAAACGAAAGTGGAATTTTTTCGAAGAAAATTAATGGAGATGAAAACATCGAAGAATGTNGTGCTTCCAAATACTGGCAAACGAAAGTGGAATTTTTTCGAAGAAAATTAATGGAGATGAAAACATCGAAGAATGTTCTTTCACAGTTTACAAACATCAATGAAAATGCCACGCATGCTTCATACCTTATTAGCTTGAGAATCGCCCGAGCTGGCAAGCCTCAAACAATTGGCAAGAATTTGGTGCTACCATCGATTAAAGATGCTGTTGGAGCGATGTTTGGAGAAAAATAAGTAAATGAAGTGGAACGTAAATATTTAGCAGTGCAACTAGACGAGTCTACTGATGTGCAACGCTTATCACAACTACTTGTTTTCGTTCGTTACATTTGGAACAACATGCACACCAAGATATATTGTTCTGCAAACAAACTATTCGCGGAACTAGTGAGGACATTTTCAAGGAAATGGATTCTTATGCAACAGAAAAAGGTTTGCAGTGGAAGAAATGTGTCGGAATATGCACCGATGGAGCTCGAGCGGTGTGGTAAAAAAAGCAGTGTAGTCACAAGGGTTCTTGAACGAAGCCCTAATGCTTCGTGGACCCACTGTAACCTACACAGGGAAGCATTGATATCAAAAGCTTTGCTCGAAAGTTTAAAACAGTATTGGACACAGCTGTAAAAATTGTGAATTACATTAAAACCAGACCTCTGCAAACACGTTTGTTTCAAAAGCTGTGCGAAGAGATGGGTAGTCTCCATAAATATCTTCTTCCACATACTGAGGAGCATTGACTATCCAGAGGAAAATTGCTGACAAGATTGGTAGAATTACGCAATGAAGTCACAATATACGTTGATGGAAAAAGTGAATACGCTGAATTTCTACTGAATGGAGAATTTATCCTCAAGCTCACATATTTGGCTGATATTTTCTCAAAATTGAATTAACTGAATTTGTACATGCAGGATGCAGACGGATCCAACATATTTGCAGTTCATGATAAAATTTGTCGATTCATGAAAACATT
Source organism: Clitarchus hookeri (assembly GCA_002778355.1). Lineage (NCBI taxonomy): Eukaryota > Metazoa > Arthropoda > Insecta > Phasmatodea > Phasmatidae > Clitarchus > Clitarchus hookeri. The sequence continues at coordinate 845,072 of NQII01000315.1, read as the reverse complement.
CATGATATGGAAGAAATATATCGAAGGCAAATTTTTGAAACATTTGAAACTATTATAACAGAAAACGAACTGCAACCTAATGTCAGTGTGATAACTGTAATTTCCACCCACTTGGCTGAATTAAAAAACAATTTTGAGCATTACTTCGGGGAAGAGATGAAATATTTAGATAGAAAGAACTGGATTTTTAACCCGTTTCAAGACAACATACCAAGTGAATTGTCAACAAAAGCTGCTGAAGAATTTATTGACTTGTCAAGAAAATTTGTCGCTGAAAAATACTTTTAATCGCCAGCAGTTAATTCCATTCTGGCTACCACTTGCTGAAACCTATCCGAATATATTTGATGAAGCCATCAAATTTCTCTCCCTTTTACTACGTCATATTTAAGTGAAGTGGGATTTTCGGCCATGGTCAATATCAAGACTAAATACCGAAATAAACTGGACGTGTCAAATTCATTGCGATTGAAAGAGACAAGAATTGAAGGGGACACTAAAGCTGTAATAGGAATAAATAGAAAAAAAATGCATCCTTCGCATTGAAAAATCTGATTTCTTACAACCAAAATGATTTTTAAACTAAATTAGTAATATAACANCGCATTGAAAAATCTGATTTCTTACAACCAAAATGATTTTTAAACTAAATTAGTAATATAACACATTGTGTAATGCGGTTTGAATAGATATCTTTTTAATTAAAATTGTTTTTTAATATTTCAACTTTTTAAACTATTTTATTAATCCTACTCCCCTTCACTTCCTTACACTATGTAAGAAATACAATGTGAACATGATGGAACAGCGAAACTGTACGTTTCTTGCATAAGGCATTTAAGTGGGTCCTGAACTTTGGTTTTTTTTTTAATGGGTCGCGGTTAATAGAATTTTGGGAATTGCTGGTCTAGACACTAAATTACTATTAATTTTTTTATGTGTTTGCATATATGTACAATATCAACTGAAAACTATTCAATTGTATTTTTCTCATATAACTTGGTAAGATCATGACAGTCAGTGAGTGGCAACTTGATGTATACTAAACAAAAAAAAATTAATATTACTTTGGCTATTCTGAGTGCACTGCCGATGCACATCAGACAAGCAGAAAATAGGCGGATGAGAAAGAGTTCCTATATTAATTAATACATTTTATTTTACGTGATCACAAAACAGCTGTTGTTAGTGTTAAACTTCATGCTAAAGTAGTAATGCATAGGTGTTCAAAATGAAATGCACATTAAAACGATCCATATTAAAATCAAACACAAATTCAAACCTTGGGAGTTCTTTTCACGGCGTATCCCCACTCTCCATCCATGCCTTCCATACATGCTTGATATTAATTACAAAAGCCTACAGAAATATTCCAGGGTATTGTTAAATTATTTTTTCAAATAATTTGACAAAATATATTTTAAACTCATGTCGTTTTGAGCCAGTAATAGGAGAAAAGTCAACTTTTAAAAAGACAGGATCAACAGGCAGGCAAACATGCTGCTACTTGTTGAGTAATGCGCTCGGCTCACAACACTCCCTGCCACGCCACGCCATCTGTTAGCCAGCTCCCAAAACACTACCAGCCAGAAAAAAATAGCTTACTTGTGTTAAATAACAAATTTACAAGCAGATACCAATAATTTTATTTTTCTGCAAGCTCTGTATAATTTTTAAAGCAACATCTATTTCTGTGTACAGCGATTTTGATTACCTGTAATTTCTATTGGGCCGGCAATCATTAGGTCTACGTCCATTACATGACATGTTGTTCTTCCGCAAATCCATTTCCTTATTGTTTTCGTGTTGTTACTGTACTGTATTAATAAAATGAAGGAATTGGGATGCGTGTGGGTAGTTTTTAAGCAATTCTTCCGTTATTACAACATATTCCACATATTTCCAACTCAAACTGTTTAGTATCAGTAATACCAGAATTACTGCTTTGCAATAGTTGTTGGTGAGTTGTTGGCGAATGAAAGTGCGTAGTCAAGCAAGTTCCCCGAATTACTTTTATTTCCAGTCTTAACATACATATTAGCTGTAACGTCCAAAGTGTGATATTAACTACAATTACCGTCTCGCAAATGTTAACCCAAATTCGCCGCCTCGGATAAATTAAAAAAAGAGTTAGCAAATATTAAATTTTTTGCAAGGTTTTACATTTTTACTTTTATAACCTACAAATTTTTTTAGACAGATGTCAATCTATAAATACCTTAAAATTTGTTTAGCATTACAGTGCAATGGCAAGTGGATTAGCTGACAGCGTGTTGATAAAATATACCAGCTGATGGCGAAGGGACACATAAACGAAAAGTAAACATTTGGCGCTACTTTCGTCGAACTGTCAAAATCTTGCCAAGTTACATGAGAGAGAGAGAGAGAGTAAAAAAGTTACTCATTGTTTCACTGCGTTTATAGAACAAAATCATTTAAATAAATCGTACATTAAGAATATATATTAGAGAGCAGAAAGTAAAAATATAATCCAAGTACAAGATACTATTGAAGTGGTACATAGTTATTAGAATTATTATTTGTTAATTTAATTTTATGGCCTTTTAAAAATGCACAAAAAGGGTTTAATAATAATTAGTGAAAAATTCTTTAGTTTATAAATTTGCAAGTTCAATAATGCAAAATATTACAAAAAAAAAAAACAGCCAATATACTCCATGAATAGACTGAATCAAACTACACAAGTGAAAGTAAACCATTGAGAGTGTTAAAACATGTATTCTCCATGCTTCCCTACCAGCCACACCAATACAGCCAGTACTAACCAGTGGTATGGAGCATCTGCACACAGACAGCTTTTCTCTTAACGTTAGATTGCATCTATAAGTCAGTATGAACTTCCACCATTCCATCACATGTCCCTCTGCCTTGCCTCCCCATTACTCATCAGTCACAACTACACCGACTTTCAATCACAGATGCTGCAGTAGGACCAAGTCCATATGAGGTGCCTGCAGAATATCCCGAGATACTGTACACATCTGGTTCACACTAAAACTGTCAGAAAACTGTGATCCGTGCCAGCAACCATGTTCACATGGAAGATTTTTTTAGAAGGGGGCCCAAAATTTGAGAGTCAATTTTATCCAATATAAAGCATTCATAATACAGTGATACCTCTTTAATACAAACCCCAAGGGACCTGAATTTTTTCAGTTTCTAAGAGGTTTCTATTAACATGCAATGACAATAATACTAAAATTTGTCAAAAAATTGAAATGTTGACTTTGTAATTCAGAATATTGAAAAATGACACATTATCGGCAGGCTGACTTCTTTTACCAATAACATTACATTGCGATACAAAATAAATAATTTTTATTAAGCATACAAATTAATATTAAATTCCCCATCATACGCCAAGGGAAAAGGACACAACTCTGTATTACTAAGAGATTTGTATTAAAGAGGTTTATATTAACAAGGTTTCACTGTACTACAGTTTAGTTATACCTAACTACTAAATTACAATAACCATGGCAAGGTAGTAGAAAAGTAACTTCCAAGTTTATCAATTATGAAATACTCCCTTGCAAAAATGTATGCAATCTGTCACTGTGCCCAAATTTATGTAGTACCAGCATTATTACAGTACTATCATGAATATTGGAAAAATATTTTTGGAAGGGTGTACGACCACTTCCTGCATGCAAACCTGCCAGCAGCCGTAGTTATTTCTCACAGTTGCCTATCAACCCCATAGTCACAGAGATCAGAATCTCAGGCAAGACCAAATTGAACATGACTGCTCTTCAGCATCATGAGAGGGAACAATATTGATGGCACAGGCCAACCAACAAGCAGAACAACTTCTACAGAAACTAATTATAATGGTTTCACATTTTATGTGTAAACAACTTATATTTATAGAAAAAAAATTATTTCACACATTTGCTTTACTGCAAATGTTTTGATGAAATTGCTTTAACATTTAAGAAATATTACCATGTTAAAACTACATATTTGTATTATCTCTGAAATAGTGCATTCTATATGGGTAATGCCAATAACAGTCAAATGTTTTAAAACACTTTCTAAATTTTACGAAAAAATTTAATGAAAACAAATTTTGTTTAACATGGATTCAGTGATTTGTGCTATAGTACTGGTGTTACACAAAAGTAAAACAATATTCGTAAAATAATATAACAATTTGTTTCCAATGGTAGGCAACAAATAGCACAAAAATTATATTTTAAAACACATTTACGTATACAAAAAAGAGGAAAGCGACTTCCAGCAGAAAAAAATCGCCATTACACAAACACAAGAAACAAAAAAGTAATATTTTGTGCAGCAAAAAAGTACTTAAAACTTATTGTTTCTATGTTGACAAATTTTTCTTGAGAGTTTTTTAACCTAAAAATGTATTGTATCATCTCTCCTGAGTACAATAAAGCATTTTTTTCCAGTTTTAAAAGCACTGTGGCATAATGTCCCTTCCTGATAACAGGGCAACAACCAAAGTTCACCCTCATTTCTTCCACCCCCTCTTGCTCAAAATATTAACATATAAAAACAATACAACGCTTCAAAAACCATGGTAACCACATCACAAACATGTAGTTAACACCCCTTGTACACAACTACTTACTTAAAAATTATGTAGTTAGTAGTTATTTTAAATATTAAGTTTTGACCCTGTTCATTGAAGGCTAGTTGTACATGACACACACTCTCTCTCTTTATCTCTCCTTCCCACACAATGTAATAAATGGGATAACTAGCTTAACTGTGGCAGAAGCAGTAATTTTAATAGCAAATACGATGCAACCCAAGAGTTCTGTGCTCTTTGTTACTTGTCAACCTTTATTCCCAACCAATAGAATAGTCACACTCTTATGGAAACATGTCTATGAGGGTAAAAATTACTATTTTGGCCACAGTAGTATCAGTTTCTAGCACATTAAAATTATTTCTGTGGTATTAAAATACAATATTCATTATACTCAAACACAGAACATAAGTCACATGATGTGTAAATTACTTTCACAGTAACAAATATAATAACTTTGAAATTTTTTTTTCAATTTTAATTTTCTTAGTTATTTGAAAGAACTATTTATTTAACAACCCCTATTAGTTGTTTTGTATCAAATTTTTAATCACTGCAGCAGATACCAGAACTGAAATAATGAGAGGCAGTTACAATCTGAAAAAAACGTAAGGACATGGTCTTGTTTCTTACTAATTTTGGCTGTCATTTTTAGTAAACAAATTGCTAATATACTCACAAAATTGTCTCATTAATAACTATTACCTGCATTTGGTCCTTGTCAGATTTAAAGTGATACATAGCACCAGTTTTTTAAACCCTTTTGTCCCAAAATAACAAAGTAATAAGTGAAACTCTTGGCTCTTGAAAATAGGTAATACAATACACAATTTCAGTGGTATTCAAAGTAACTGCATTACACTTCAAACCCTCTGTGCCTACTTGCTATTCTCAAAACTATTTCCTTTCCTCACAGAGTGTGCAAGGACTGCAATGTTGGAGAACAAGTCATGACTAGGATATTATTCATTACCTAGGTGCTCATGGTGAATTCAACAAAATCTTCAGTCCTACAGATAAGAGATAAATTTTAGTTATACCATAGTAAATTAGTAATCGTACAGCTTTTTCTTATTTATTTCACTACATTATTAATGAAAATCACAAATAAAATGTTGTAACAAGAGCTAGGTCACCATTGCGCTACTTTGAAATACATGTTTTTTGTCCAATTCTCCTGCAATACAGTACAAAATTATGTAAATTAAGATTCAATCATGTTTTCAACTATGTACTCAAAGGGATTCCTTCTGTTACAAAATGTAATGCAAGTTCTATCTAATATACCTTATTCAAAGGAACTAGAACCAATTCAATACTAAAGCGCTGTATTCATGTTTACATGTATCAGAAGTGATGTAACAGCAACAACAAAACAAAACTGGTTATGTTGCCTGATCTATGCTGTATGACTGGTTGGAATACTAACATACAGTGTGGTATGTTCCAGGAACAAATCTCAGGTAAAACATGGATTTCTGTGCTGTTATTAGACAAAATTTAACGCAAGTTTAGTCTGTAAACTGTTCCAATTCAAGCCACAATTAGTTAACCAGAATTAAGTGCTCAATTAAAAATAATACATTATGTTTAAATAAAATTATTATTTTGTAAAAAATCTACACTGTAATAATGGTATCTGCTGCATACAGTTATGTATTACCATGAACTAATGTAAGTGCAACATCACTTTGGTGTAGTTGATTTAATGAACAAGCTTTTAGTAGTAATATGCAGAATTCTTGATGACACATTCAATAAAGTATGCTGGCTTGGTGAGGAAATTTACACATGTTAGTTCTGAGACCACCATAATCAGAACTAATCGCCTTTGACCTTTTGGTGCATTAATAATCCAATAGAGACTATAAAACAATCAATTCTGCACTCTCCCTCTACTGAGGGAGACCACAAAACCGGCTTATGGTCATGATGATACAAACTTCATGAATATGAAGGTAGCTCAAAGCCATATATAGCAGGTGGGTTTCAGAAAACTAAGTCCTAAATAGCAGAAAACATACTCCTTAGGCACTAGTAGAACTTTTATGACTGTATATTGATGGCATACGCTCAATATTTATGAAGTTCACATTACTTTTCATAAGCATTTAAAGATTCATTTTCAATTTTTTAACTACCTCAATAAAAATTTTTGATTACCTATGCAACAATTTAATTACACACTATAAAACTACAATCAAATCACAAAAAATGGAACAATCTCAGACACAGGTGCTGGCCAATGCATTGAGTAACTATATGTATAAATTATGCAACTCCTGAATATCAACAGAAATATTGGTATCCCTACATAATCAAAGCAAGCATCACAGATGTATGATCACTGAGACAATGTATGAACTTTGTTCAACTGATGAGTCAAAATCAGAGATGGTGTAGAGAAAACCTTCTAGGCCTTGCTGATTATATTGGTAGCTAAAAATTTACATAAATCACCAAAGGTTACTCAGTAGATGAACTGATCAAACACAGTGGAAACTGCATCCAACATTTCTTTTTTACTACTAAATAATCAAAGCCATGTCATTTAATGTGTAATTATTTACCTCAGAAAACCACTACAAATTTTTCCCATTATGTTATTCTGTTCAATGGCAGAGTGGGTTAATATGTTATCTCAAAATAATGTATCTCAATACATTTAGCGGATTTTATAATTTTGTAACAAAATTATATGCCAACTAAATTTTTTGAGTATTTCCCCAATCATAATAGAGTTCAGGTCAGTGTCTAAAAAATTATTCTGCATTAGTGTAGAATGAAGTAAAATTTTTCATACAAAAATTATTTAAATAATAAAATTAAAACAATAATATTACACACATGTGACTTATGGTTGAAAGAACATTGATCTGTGCCAACAAAAGCATCTCTGTACACCTAACTTACAAAATTAAAACATCATGGACACAAACCACTGCAAAACTGACAAGTTTAATTATCACAGATCCAAAAATTTGACTCTGCCAGTGCGTGTGCAATTATTAGGGAACACAAAATCTGTTTTTAATAAAAACGGGAAAAGTAGGCCAGCTCCCGTGACCACTGGCAATGTTGCACCTACAGTATAAATCAACCTTCCAGATAAAATTCTGCCACAACCATTAACATGTGATGGTGACTGCAAAACTGAACAAAACGTTGATGCTGGGACCTGCAACTTCTACAATAGCTCCTTCACACTAACTATTCTGGAATCTTTATGGGAATGCTCACACATGCACTCATTACCTAAAGCAATCCCCAACAAACTATTTTTACTTATTGTATTGCAACTGTTGCTGGCATTCTAAATGTTTCCCAGGTAAGTCATCTACCTCTAAAAATTGTTTGTAGTTGTTTTTGATTTTACATATCTGCTGTTACAAGTTCTCTTGCTTTTTAAAATTATAACTTTATTCATTTCATGTGATGAAATCACCAAAGTACAATGATTAAAATATGAAGACACTTACAGTATTAATTTAGCACCTGTTTTTTGCATTACAAAATAAAAAATTTACAAAATATGCAAAAATTAATGATGCCAATAAAAACCTACAGAAACTGCTGAATTGTCAATGCACATACTGCTCCTCTATAAGAAACATCACAGACCAATCAAATTATTTACTGGCGAAAGGTTGGGTATTTCACTGTGTAATCACGTGTTTCCACCAGCTCATTTGTTGCCCTATGCTACAAAAAGAAAGGAAAGCAAAGGGATGGAAAGATAAGTCTAATATTATAAAAGAAAATGGAATACAGTGACAAGATTCATTGTTGGATTTAAGGTTTACGTGGGATGTTTGCTTTTTTGGAAAGATGGGATGGGGAAGCTAAGTTTAAGAGTCATGCCAGAACTATATGAACTAGAAAAATGAAATTACAGTACTTTACACGCTTTTTGCCAACACTACAGTCTACAGGAATGCAGTGAGTATAATTAATGTGAAAGCTGAAATTATTTGTTATGATTATCACCCGTAATACACTGATGCATAATTTTAACAAGAACCTCTTCATAGTTCTGAAAATAATACAGGACATTTAAAGAAATGTGCTTATGTTGCATTTGTTTCCATTTGTTACATCTTCTGAACAGTTGTAAATTCAATGTGCTAAATCTATATACCAAAAATTGTCGTAAAAAAAAATTTTAAAAATATATTTTACTACCACATACGTTAACGATCAACAAAAGTATTTAACTATAAAACAACACTGTTATAAATTGATAATGTTCAGCTGCCATGCAAAGGGGTGACATATTGTACAGCCACAAGTTGCACCTTTCTCTACAATTATATGCTCTGTATGAGAATTGTCAATATAGGCAGAAGACGCCCGTATATTTGTGTTTGCTTGTTTGAACACTGTACAAAGTAAGATCCTTACCTTCATGTTGCTATGCTACCATGATATTAGGGTTGTGCGAATGTAACTTATTTTTTCTCACAAAATGAAAATGAAAGATTATGAACTTTTGCAAAACTAAAACGAAAATGAAAATAATGTCATTAGATCTCAGCCATAACGAAAGATTAACAAATTTCATAACATTTTAGTTGCAAAATCAAAGATAAGGAGTATTTACCACAGGGGTCATGCCCATGTTTACATTTTCATTTTATGTAGTTATTTTAGTTATAATATAATGAAAACAAACAAGATGATTTACAGGCAAAGTTTTCTTTGCTGGTACACCAAATGAACATTCATTTAACACCCGAAAATGCATTGAAACTAAGAGTTCTTGTTTCGTTACAACTATCGGTAACTAAAGTTCTTACCAAAATAAAAATGAAAGTTGTCATTTTTCATTTTCATTTCGGTATACCGAATATTTGCACAACCCTACATGATGTAAATGTGTTTATTACGAAGCTATAATCAGAATCATTAGCAACACCTCGTACTTACAGTTAGTAATGGATCTACGTCACTAGTACCCTTTGAAGTTCTCACAGGTAAGACAATGACTTTACTATTTATTTTGTATTAAATTACACATTTTTTTAAAAGATGAACATGTGAGTAACTGATGACAAAAGCATAGAAAGCAACTTTCAAGGGAAATGTATATCAGACTTGCACAGACTTCATTTACTTCAACCCTGGGGACTCCAACAACCACCTACTCAACCTTCAGTGCTGGTTTGATCTGTGGCCTCAGTGGTGCTAGAAAGTGTNACACGCTTGTCGCCAACACTACAGTCTACAGGAATGCAGTGAGTATAATTAATGTGAAAGCTGAAATTATTTATGATTATCACCCGTAATGCACTGATGCATAATTTTAACAAGAACCTCTTCATAGTTCTGAAAATAATACAGGACATTTAAAGAAATGTGTTTATGTTGCATTTGTTTCCATTTGTTACATCTTCTGAACAGTTGTAAATTCAATGTGCTAAATGTATATACCAAAAATTGTCGTAAAAAAAATTTTAAAAAATATATTTTACTACCACATACGTTAACGATCAACAAAAGTATTTAACTATAAAACAATACTGTTATAAATTTATAATGTTCAGCTGCCATGCAAAGGGGTGACATATTGTACAGCCACAAGTTGCACCTTTCTCTACAATTATATGCTCTATATGAGAATTGTCAATATAGGCAGAAGACGCCCGTATATTTGCGTTTGCTTGTTTGAACACTGTACAAAGTAAGATCCTTACCTTCATGTTGCTATGCTACCATGATATTAGAGTTGTGCGAATGTAACTTATTTTTTCTCACAAAATGAAAATGAAAGGTTATGAACTTTCGTAAAACTGAAACAAAAATGAAAAATAATGTCATTAGATCTCAGCCATAACGAAAGATTAACAAATTTCATAACATTTTAGTTGCAAAATCAAAGATAAGGAGTATTTACCACAGGGGTCATGCCCATGTTTACATTTTCATTTTATGTAGTTATTTTAGTTATAATATAATGAAAACGAACAAGATGATTTACAGGCAAAGTTTTCTTTGCTGGTACACCAAATGAACATTCATTTAACACCCGAAAATGCATTGAAACTAAGAGTTCTTGTTTCGTTACAACTATCGGTAACTAAAGTTCTTACCAAAATAAAAATGAAAGTTGTCATTTTTCATTTTCATTTCGGTATACCGAATATTTGCACAACCCTACATGATGTAAATGTGTTTATTACGAAGCTATAATCAGAATCATTAGCAACACCTCGTACTTACAGTTAGTAATGGATCTACGTCACTAGTACCCTTTGAAGTTATCACAGGTAAGACAATGACTTTAATATTTATTTTGTATTAAATTACAAATTTTTTTAAAAGATGAACATGTGAGTAACTGATGACAAAAGCATAGAAAGCAACTTTCAAGGGAAATGTATATCAGACTTGCACAGACTTCATTTACTTCAACCCTGGGGACTCCAACAACCACCTACTCAACCTTCAGTGCTGGTTTGATCTGTGGCCTCAGTGGTGCTAGAAAGTGTAAAATTCAAAATGCATACTTGTAGGTCTATTTTTTTCATACTTGTGTTACTGAAACTGACAGTTATTTGATTCAATGTACTAAAATTGAACACCAAAAACAGATTCACAAACATCACTAGTTTCTCACTGTTTTTATAAAACATCAAATTCTTAGGACTATGTTTCTTAAAATTTTTGCTCAAAAGTTGTGAAAAACTAATTTTGATAATTTCATGATACCACACAATCAAATTTAGAACCACTGAAAAAATAACATACAGAATTCCATACACTATCTTTNAGACAAATTTTTTTGCCACTATCTTTTGTGAGTGCAATGGAGAAATGATTCACAAGGCATACACGATGGCTAAAACTTCAAAAACGACTACAATAACTACAGTAGTAACTATAAGTCTCACACTAATTTTTATTATGAAATTTTAAAAATACGTCATATCCTTCTATAAGCCTACACCATATATTAGCAAAAACAGTAATTCATTCACATTCTCCTCCATCTAACTTCCAAACTTTGTTTATATCCTACAAACATGAAGAAGTTTATATAGTTGAGCAATAACTTCAAACAGTCACATTAAATAAATTTTATTTAACCATACGAGTGCATTCTGAAAACAAGTGCTCCTTTAAAGCTCTTCATTTTGGCACATAATATTGGCTTGGGAATACCAGTAAACGTATTCCCCGCAATCATGCACGCCTTTTTGTAAACATACTCCATTGTGTCAGTACATAATTCAGCTGTGTGAGTATTTTAAGTATGCTATAACTAGGGAAGGGAACAGGCATCCATTATGTAATCATGTACAATCTAAATTGCTACTTTTGAACCAAATCACTTGAAGCAAAAAAATGCTGAATTACAAACTAACGATGCCTACATTAAAAACAGGAATCGATTTTGTAGAAAAGAATTCATGAAAATTGAACACTACAGAAATTATTACAAAGGGAACTATTAAACTAAATTTAAAATAAATAATAAATAAATAAATCATACTTCAAGATGTACATCACTTACACATTAAGTAATATAAAAAATTATAAAGAGACATTTCCTGATCATTGCATATACAGTGACTGGCTAAATAAATTAAAAGACTGCAGATCTGGCAGCTCTGTTGCCATCACTAAGCATTCAGAATGATGGCATATACTGTACAGTTCCTCACACAATCCAAAAGTAAGTTATCTTCTGACTGCTTTTTAAGAAAATATACAAAGTGATATTTTTTACCTTATTCTTTGGCTTCAGTGGTAACCACTCCATAGTACTGACCCCTTAAGTGTTATTACTTTCTCATGAAGTGTGATGAAACTTCAACTTTAAGAAGGAAATAATTTAAATTTGCAATAAACAACCAAGTAAATTGACATGTAATATAACATCCTAACTACATAGTAGAGCAGATAAATGTATCTGGTGACATGGTAGCACGGCATTAATTATTAACTGGACCAAAAATTTTCATCACTGTTCAATTATTGCTTCAAACAAGTTAGTTTACTTTCACAGAGCAGTTTTGATTAACAGTAGGCAACAAGTAAAGGGCATTAAGGTACTACGTTGATCAAATTAGATACCATATTTACTTGCATAATCCCTGTCATTGCATGATACCTGCAGCCGTACCTTTTTTTTTTGGTCCTAAGTTTTTTTTTTAAATATCAGCATAACACCCATACTGACAGTCTTGGCCAACCCTGGAAGAAATGGCAAAGAAAGCAACCAACTCTGTCAGTAATGGAAGTCATTGACTTTGAGCTGTCTATTCTCATTGACCGCAGCGTTGTGTGAGCAGGAAGCCACACAGTGTTTTTGGAGAGTTTTAAGGCATGTGTCGAAGTAGCAAGTCTAGGTAATGGAATGAGGAAGTACAATTAATACCTACACTGCGCAATTCAAATAACAAGATGTATTGTTCCTCGAACAAGGTTGCACAACATGAATGTTTTTAAGTGAACAAGAGATGTGTGCTGGAGTGGCACAAGAAAAGGAACAGCTGCAAACCACTAACGCAATAAGGCAAGTTTTTCCTTGTCCTAAGGTGGGAAATTCCCTGAACCTGACAAACAAGTCATAAATTTCATGCACAAATAACAAAAAAAATGCTTGCATAGTCTTGCATATAAATAAATGCACAGGAAATCACCCATTCATTAAACATTCCACACATGACATTATGAGCTAGTTGTGGATGGGTTATACAATTTATGAGACATTAAAATTTTTGTTTACATTGCAGAACATTACTAAGTCAAAAGTTGCCAAAAGAATACAACTTCAAAGTACTGCAGTTTCTGTGCCTTGTTATTAGGCAGAAAAAAAAAAGCAATGATTGCTTTCATTCATAGATCGGTAACACGGACAAAACTCTTCAGTTTTTTATATGCTGCAAAATACTACAATAAGTTCAAAACTAAAAATGAGTGTCACTTTTGGTTATTATAAATTTTCACACATATGCTAACATTAGGCTTAACAGAAATCACCTGGAACTGTAATTGGAGTTTTCTGTTTGCACAAACACCTCTGAGCAAGTTCCATTCTTTGTGACCTTATTTTGTTGTATTTTACAGCCTTTCTTTTTCGCCCACAAAAAAGGTTGGAACTATCAATGAGACACATGGAAAAAGAGTGTGAAAGAGTGATTTAGGCATGGTTATGTCACCACACTGTTGCCAGAACATGAGATCTACAATGTTGCCAGTTGTGCCCAACCGCTAACACTTTTGTTACACATGCTGGGGTGGTTTTCATTTCAACGCTCTTCGTTACTTTGTTACAAAATATTATATGCTTACAGCAAGTGAAAACCAAAGCTACTATATTTTAATGGGTATATTTATTCTGTATTACATATTGCGCATATTGGTGCATTACAAATTGTTGATACAGCAAACATTAATTAACAGAAAAAAACTACAGGACATTCCACTGTAATTTGTATGGAACAGCACCAATTTTTATTTTGAAATCTTTAAGTATGTAAAAAGCTATAACCTAGTTTGAATTTTGTTGTTGTTGTTTTTTTCCAGACTTCATCATATAATACCCGCACCCCCCTTTGTTTTGGACAAAAATGTGGTCATATAAGTGTAGTTATTATGCGAGTAAATACAATATTATTACAAAGCTGTTTTCCTGATTAACTCTACTGGACATTAATTAATACATGTAAAATAATCCAAGTTACTTTTAAATATTAACTACAGATTAAAAGATGTAATGGTTGAGTGAAATAACAACACAACTTAATGAGCTGAAATCAACACTTCAGATGAAACCCCCACCTTATAACTGCCAGTGACAGAGAACACACTATTTAAGTAAATAAACCTACATCAAACATAATAACAGGCAAGACTTTACACCTTCATATACACTGCTCAGTGGCAACTTCAACCACTGCCAAAGCGCAACTTGTACATATTAATTTTAGATTTGGTATGTAGTTCTAAACAGTGGGCAGGTATTATTAATTAATAATAGATACTGTAATGTAAATCAATAATTTTAAAAAATATATGATTTAGAAGTGAACCCACTAATGGTAGCATAAACAGAGACAAATGATTTTGCTAGCCACTGTTGCAGTTGGCCAGGACACACGCGTACTTTACCGAGTGAATATACCGCCTGTTAGAGGAATCAACATGTCTCACAACTACAATGTATAAACAGCAAGCAGACAAAAAGTAAACTTTCCAGCACCTTACACATATTGTAGCAGCATCCATACTGTACAGACACCATCACAAGTCAAACTTCAAAATAGTAGAAGCCCAAAAATGGTTAAGCCTTCTCAACTACAAAACCAGACTAGGTGTGAATTAGACATTACTACTCGGTACTAAACAAGTGCTTCTGAATTATCTGATTAATACTCTAGGTTCAGTGTGAGCAAAACCACACAATGGGAAAAATTGGGTCTTCACTTTCCAACACACACAGACTAATACTTTCTCATTACACTTACGGAATGTAGTGAAAATATACATGTGTTGGCAGGATTTTTCCTTGGCTATTTATGTATGAAACAAGAGTCAAAGGAAACTTAACACACAGTTTTACCAAAAATGTAGTAAACAGAATAAAGATTTTTGTTAAAACACACACACAGGCAGATTTAAACATGAAAATGCTACAGTAAAAAGTATAGCACACTGTTAGCTTGATTACAAATAAAACAATATTTCCATACAAGAACAGTTCAGATGTCACAAACAAAAGTAACATACAGTATATTAAATTATTATAATAGGAATGTATCTATGTTAACATTCAATTAAAAATCATGTACACAAATACAAACACATTTCAAAGTCTTGTTGGCCAAAATAGATAAATTAAATATTGACCACGCATTGTTATCCCAATTATTATCACACACTGTTGAATGAGATATTGTTTGCAGTGTCTATTAAAATTCCTTATTTAAGCTGCTCAAATATAATACTCCACTTTTAACACAAACATCTCAAAATCTAGAAAAAGAATTTTTAAACAAAGTCTATTTTAGATTACAAACATTATTTTATATTCTTAATAAAGTATTAACATGATTAAACATTTTTAAAATATACATGTATATATATTCTTTTTTTTTGCATTTTGAAGAAAAATCTATTAGTAATAAAAACATTAATTATTTGATTGCCTTGCATATACAAGATTTTGTTTTTGGGCTTACTTACAGTGGAAAGGAAAGAAAAGGAATTGAATAAAAAAACTTCACATTTTTAAGGCCCCTGTGCTCCAATAAATATGCCTCACTTCAATTGCATCAACTGAAAAATGCAACAAAGGAGTCCAGATACCTAATTATTGCTCTGGGCTCTTTTTTTTTTTCTGGAAAATTTGAGATGGTGGCTAATGATGAGACACCCGAGGTCGGGAGGGGAGGAAACACACCATGCAATGACTGTGGGAAGGGAACACAACGTGACGTCAGGCAGATCCACAGGTAACAGGTCACATCACGGCAGCGTAAGAGACTCTTTCAAGGATAGAGTCTCAAGATGGGAGGACAGAGGGATGGTTCATCTACTACACCAAGGTTGCCAAATTTCACTCGTAATACAACTTTCCTTATATTGAAATCTTTCAAAAAATGGCTATACATACATAACTCCTACACAATTTATTCACCGTTTTTAATCAGTGAAAGAAATGTCTATTCTATCTGACTACACAGGGCCTACAAGAGTAATTGTTTTTTTAAGATATGGATTTATATTTTTTATTTAATGATATTGATGTTAATTTAATACATAAGACCCACAGCCAACAGTTACTTTATTTTCTAATACAGTTATGGTTAAACGTGTGAGAAATGCAGTATATGTTAACCTAACAAGCCAGAAACCAAATTTTACTAACATTCTGAATGCTTGCTATCAAAAGAGTGCTAATGTTGGGGATTTCCCCACAACTAACAAATGCAACATCCCATTTGAAAATGGAGAGGGTGCAATGCATGACAAGTTTAGTACATCTGATGTATCAATTAACAAAAGGAAGAAATTTTATTAGAAGATGAACACCTACTAATTCTGCCAACAACAAAACTAACATAATATGCATGTATGATTTTAAACATACAAAATACTTATTGTGGCATTCAATGATTTAGTTTTACACTTTTGTTTTGAAGTGCCATTCAAGAAATGGGTTTTTAGAAGTGCTGAAATGAATTACAGACTGCTCAAGAACAGTTGTGATTCATAATTACTTCCATTGCTATTCTAAAGGTAGGAAACAGATCACTATGCTACCAATAACCTGAAAGTAAAATATAGAAATAAGTAATGGTCAGTTCTTGTAGAAAGCCAGAGAGAGACAGAGAGACACAAACACGCACACACACACACCCAAATAGACACAGAGGCAGCCAATGCATTTATAAAAAGGGCATGTTAACTTATATGCATAACAGTAACAACACACCCACCCTCCTATGAATGAACCATAATATGTGAATATTGAAAAACTGTTCCACCAAGTGAAATATTATGATCACATATACATTCATACCAATGTGTTGTCCAGCTATACATATGTGCATGTGTCTCTCTACAAGTCCCTACCAATGCGGGCCTTGGGCTTCTTGTTCACTTTAAAATGATCCACCGTTACTGAGTAATTTACAGATATTGTGTCTGCTTGTGTAACTACCTTCACACACTCACACATGCAAGTCAGTGAGACTAATGCAAGTACCTAATACCTGAACAGTCAGATGACTATTGATGGTCTCAATTAGATAAACATTATAAAATAACAAAACAAATTTTATACAAGATTTTTTTAGATATTGTAAATATTAATTCAGTGCAACTATATCTGCCTTATTTACTATTTCACTTGCAATCCACTGAATGCAGTTCATACTAAAGTTACCAAAAACCAGAAATGAAAGGGGGACGTAAATTCCTATTGTCTCTCGCATAACATTTTTGTCCCAATGATAACAATGTAAAAATCATTTACACACACTATTTTCTTCTATAATTTGAACTACATCTTTGGTGGCGGCTATACAAACAAACATAATACACTGCTTTATACTACAGTATAAAAACACACAAATTACATTTTTAAAATTTATATTAATGAAAACAAATATTTGCTGAAAGAAATAACTACTTTTAGCAATTTTTTAATTGAAAATAATAACTAATTTTAAACCAGCACAGACAGAAGAGATGGTCATAAAATTTAAACATGACTACTAATTGCAATATGGACATCACACTAACCAATTCCTTATCAATTTGATATTAATAACATATCTTATCACACTTATTAACATTCATAAGTATTACGACCGAGTGTAGTTTGGCAAAGAGTACAGGCAGGAGGTAGGGATTTAAGAAATTTTGGGAATGGTGAGAAAAATTTTAAGCATTATCAAATAATGTGCTTAAATGCCAAACAGAAGTTATTAGACCTTATAATCTTTGAAATATAGTCAACTGTTTTTGGACAAATGCTTTTAAATATGAAATTACATACACTTTTAGTTTGCAGTCAAATTGTGAAAAGCCTACCTACTATCTTTCTGTACGTTGCAGAAAATGAGATAACATATTGTGGCCGAATCAACAATCCAAATGCCACAACCTAAATTCTTACTCTAAAAACATAAGTAAATATATTAAAACAGTCTATTCAACTAACAACACAATGAAGATATACATATATAGTAACACTCATTCTCTTTATTACATCAGTATCATAATTAATATTACAAAGTACTCTTTTTCATGTATCAACAACTTTTACATGCACAAAGCAACTAACGGATTGTCCCGTGTTATCTGTAGTTTCATTTAAACTTGTAGCACTGTGCTGGATGCTAAAAATCTGATATGCTATTTATTTAACACTTCCTTCACACAGTACAAATTATGTGATATGACTCCAGATTTATTTTTAAAAATCACTTGACTTCCAATATTTGTCAAAGTGAATTTATTTATTGTACGAGAGTGTATGATATGGAATATTATAAAACAGTATTTCCAAATACAAAAGATATGTTGGTTTTTGATATTTGAAGAGAATGTTACATGATGCTCACAAAAAGTACTTGTGTGTGGCTTTGGTCTGAAAATACTGCTTATTAGATATGTTTTTGAAGACTTATACACAAATTATTCCAACAAAGTATAGATACGAAAGTCATGATCAGTAACATTCTTGCGACTTAAAATATCTGTCAGATTGTATATGCCAAAATATTAAGTTATTGTAAAAACTCGTAATAAGTCCATCTGCTGCAACAAAAATGTAAATGTTAGAACGTTAGTTTTACAGGGTATCTACATACAATATTTCATTAATTGTAAAAGTTCACTTACATAATCATTCATTATCTGAATGATACAAGTATTGTAATAAAGTCTCAGCTTTAAACTGAAACACTTTTAAATCACAGAAATTTGTACACATCACTTGAATTGTCCATTCACACAGTGCTCTCTACACACAAACCAGTAGTTTCAACAATTCAAAGCAGTGTCACAAAGTTATGTTTAAAGCAGAGACTCTATTATGTTAATAATGTCTTTACTTTAAAAAATTACATTACAATAAACTTGAGGCTATTTCTAATCACAGCAACAATGATCAGCCAGTTTGAATATAAACTTGGCTTTGTTTACAGTGCTGTTATTAAGATACATAAATAGTTCTTCCACTAAAACAACAATAATACATTCTTAGACAAAGAATCTTCACACAAAATAAAGTTTCTATATTACACATTTAAAAAATTCATTGCAACCACACTACAAAAAAACAGCAGTGTGGTTCTGTGATTAAATTACCATTTATGAAACGCATGAGCACTGCAGTAGGAGAAATATCTATTTAATACTAAAACAGGTAAAATTAGATTTGGCACATGTCTAATTATTTAAGAATTGAGGAAGCTTTCTGAAACTGGAAAATGGAAGATATCAGTGGAATCACATTTTCTGGGAAAAACTATTTTTTTGTGTTTCAATCTTAATCCCATTCTCTATCCACAGGTTTCACAACCTTTATTACTTGTCATTAGCCATATTATCACTATTATGAGTATTATGTGTGGGAACATTATTTCATTACTCTGACTAACTTTTGTTACAACAATGGTAGTGTAAATTTGATTTTATTCACTCAAACTATATATATATATTGCTAATCTAAATAACTGTATTGTCCCACATATTGTTGACCTGACATTGGCCCATGATTCCCTTAGAATAAAGTTTCTAACATACATGACAACAGCATTTATACAGCAGCAACTAAACAAACTTCGACTAAAGCTTCAGAAAACTGCATTATAGATAAATAACTCAAACTGAAATCTATTTAGTGAAAAATATGAACACAAATTTGAACACTGTAAATTCACTGACTTGTACACAAAATATTTGAATTATATATAGCATCACCATATATGGTAATCTTGTCATTTGGGGGAACATATAATGAGTACATATTTACTTAACTAGAAAAAGGTACAAAACATAAAATTGTTAAAAATTTGACCATACTTCATCAAAATATAAAAAAAATAATAATAACTACGACATAGTACAATACATAACAAGCCAAAACAGTTCTACTAAGAATTGCACTTTCTAACAAGTCACACAGAATTTAGAGTAAAGAGTACTATTATACAAAACAATAGAGAAACAAATTTAAGTGTGAGATTCTTTCAATCATAAATGTCTTAAATATTCTCCACAATTGCAATAGCAACCAAATAATATCAATAAATATAAATAAATTAACAACAATTAACAATTTTATTTGATTTAAAAAATCACATCTTTGGCTTGTTCCCTTCAACACACAAATTTATCTCCATTTATGGTATAACATGCACATGCAGTTGTAAGATTTGCGCTTTGCCATAGTGAACAAAAAATCAGTAGTAAAACCTGCATCTTTTTTGATGCTAACTACTGATACATCATTTAGAATGCTTTCCCAAGCATATTATTTAATTTCTAAAACCCTTATGGACAATATAAAACTGTGAATGAAAAAAAAAAATTAAATCAACAACATACTCAAAGAGTAACTTATGACATTAAAGATTTGATTTTGATTAATGTATTGGCGCTTTGACAATGTGGTTTGGAGCAATGTAGTGGTACCCAGGAATTGGCATTCCTGCTGTTTCCATTGATATTCTGTAACAAATAAAATGTGTATATATTAAAACAAGTGCCACACAGTTTACAGATTTTACAACAGTTATTATCCAAAACACAATATTTACAAATAACTGTTTAGGAGTACTGGCCAAATTTCAGATGGTTATAACACTTGTCTGTCTGAATTGAATGTTATATTCTTGGGACTTCTAAGGAGCACCACCTATGTGATTGTCTCAATAAATCTGGAGTAATTGATACATCACCTAATATTTACCTCATAAGAAAAAAAACAATGCATGCATACAGTCAATCTTTGTCATTAATTTTCAATGTACCTTATAACCCCCAAGTACAATATGACTTTAAAAGCGATAGTTTGGAAAATTGTAATGATAAAATTCTGTTCTGGCCAACGAATATACATGAGTGTTTTGGCAAAAATGTTATATAACTGTGTTAAATATTGTAACCTTCAATGCTATTTTAATAGTCTATACCCATTCGGAATAATCAAATTGTTGGTTGTTAATTTCACTGTACACTTCCGGATTTTGTTTTCCTGTTTCCTATCTTTCGTTCTTACAAGCCATTGTGTCTGCATTCATTGTCAAACTATTTTTGTGAATATTGAGTGCCATAGTATATTTTCGTGATGGATAGTGACAGTGAAAAGGAAAGTAATAGTGTAAAACTGCCAACAAACACAGAATGTAAATATTTGGGTATTTAGCTGAAGACATGGGAAGAACAGTACTCATGGCTAAAACCAGTGCCATCCAATTTTGACAAAATTAATTGAAAAGTGATTTCAGTATTGCAAACTACATTTTAGCATTGGAGGACATAACTCGAGAGAAAAAGATGTGAGGATCTGTTTGAATTTGAACCTCTTTTTTGTAAACAAAGTAAGAACTTAAACAAGACTGTATTAGTTTTTCACATTGTAAAACACATCAGTTATAGAAGCATGGACTGTGCAAATAAGCTATCAAGGGACATTTTATATAATTTGAATATGGCCAAGAACAATCCATGTGGTCTAACAAAGACAGAAGTAACTGAGAAAAATGTTATGGCTTCACAAACTCTGCAAGGCTTTACTGATGTTTTAAAAGATCCTTAAAAACCAGCAACTTTTTTCAGTCACAACTGATTACAAAAACAATAAAATACGAAGATGTGAGATATTTTCACTCTCTAAATATCATAAAAATCACGCTCCTGGACTGCATTGAGCAAGCTGATGAGACAGCTAACGTCATTCACAGCATGATGTTTAAATATAAATAATGTTACTTCATATTGTGCAGATAAAGAACATATGAATTATGGGCAACATTATTCTGTAATGAAGCTGTACATAGAAGACAATGATAACATGGTTTAAACAAACTGTTGCAATCAGTTTTGCATAATTTAACCAAACATGACTCTGATAGATTGCATAGAAATATTGAAATGTTAGTTTTAAAAATGTATGACACTTTGGTGTATTTGCAAAAAATAAAAATNATAGATTGCATAGAAATATTGAAATGTTAGTTTTAAAAATGTATGACACTTTGGTGTATTTGCAAAAAATAAAAATTAATATCATTCTTTGATTTTCCAGAAGCAGAATTCTCTGAAATACTAAATCATATTCCTAATCTGTGGCTTTCTTTGTTATCAGCTGTATACAGATTAATAGAGAACTGGTTAACTATTTAGAGTTATTTTAAAAGTGCCAACAATATTTTTAATGGGATTGTTTCCAGTAAATCTTTACGCTCGAAACCCTTTATCTGCTGTCAAAATTTATAAATATTTAAAATTGATGCAATGAGAAGGAATTTATTTAACACTGATTCCCCATTTAAACTCTGTGGCTGCGGGATTGGTAGGCAGAGTCCTTAAAGCTTTCTTGATATACTTTATAATTATATTCTACAGTTACTTGCAATGTTTTCTTCCCAGGTCCAGTTTATTTGCCTATATGCATTGCTATCCCGCAATTTACGTTGCAGAAATCATATTGTTAGTGCTATTTGCACAATGTACAAAAGATAAACATCACTAATCTTGTCCATAGAGGAAGTGTTTATTAAAGAAGACAACAAAGAAAATAAGAGACACGAGGTAATTTGGATTAATGTTTTCCCCAACTTTACATTTCCCTGTATTTTCCACATTTTCACTTCATCCCCTTGAAAAGTGTAAATAAGAAGTTTAACTTATACATAAAACATATTACAGAACAAGCTGTTTCAGCACATGACAATAGCAATATAGAGTGAAATTACATAAATAAACAATACTGTGTTGCATGCATACCTGAGAAATAGCTGTGCTATAAAATTATACCAAATTTTTTTAAAAACATGTTCATTTTTTATTTTTCTCTCAATTCCCCAACTTTCCATGACTATTTTTCATTACCTTGACTTTCCAGAATGAGGGTACCACGCTAATCCTACACCTAATTAATTTCTTTTCTGGATGAAAGTGCAGCCAGCCAAATGGTAAGGCATTAACGGGTATATAAAAAATTGAGAATTTTTTTAACAAACTTTGCGCATGAACAATTCAGAACAATGGCTAGGATCACACATATGTAGCCATATCTAGTTTGACTGCTAGACAAACTTAAATTGTTCTTTAAAACTGCCTCTAATGACCAAAGTTATTACGAACACAAATGTATATGGCAATGTTTTAATAGTGCAATGAATACTCTATGAATAACCAAAATATTCAGTTTAGCATACCTTGAGTATTAGTGATTGCAGGGTTATTCTTTAGTGATGTGTCCACTCAAACCAGTCTAATTTATGGCATTAAGTAGTTGCTATGTTCAGAATTTTCTACAATCAGACAGCTAAATTTTCACTCTCTTTATAATATACAGATACCAACAGGGAACATAATCTAAGTAACATTTATTCGACCTTTTGTAAAAATTTCAAGGTGAATTCATAAAGAAACTTCTACAATAATGATTCTAGTGGAAAGAAAGGAAGGGTAATAATTTACTTAAACTTCAGTGTGATCAGACCACATATAATAATATAACATGTTCAAAAGTAAGCAACCTGTGAATGAATTAGTACCAAGTGATTAGTACCATTTATACCAAGTGATTTGTTTTCTTTGCAAAATTGGACAAAAGTCTGTGCAAAGAAAACTGCTCATTGTAAAAATCATTAGTTGTTTGGAGAAGAAGTTTTTTTATTATTGCAAGTGACCTTCATTGCTCATGTTAGTACGTGTTGGGCTTAAATCGCAGGGAAACTGCTGAACAGAGTATAATTTTGAAATGTAAGTTTAGGTTACTCTTATATGTAATCTGTCCTCCTCCTTTGCCGAACCACCATTTTTTTTTGCAATTAGATTACTGGCATTAAAGCAAGGAATTATTTTCTCAAAATGCTGAATTTACAAATGTGGGAATACACCCTGTTATAACATTTGTCAAGGGGTCAGTAAAATAAAATGTTATAAGCAGGAAACAGTATTACACCTGCACACACACACATCAAGATAAAAAAAATTCTAATGTAATAATTTTTATATATAAATAGCTAGCCAAGTTCCTCAACATCTTCATCTGAATCATGTGATGCAAAAATATCAGTGATCTGAATCCCATGGACCATAGCATCATCTATTAATGCACAACGACATGCATTCTGGATGCTTGCTCACTCATCTACTCTTGGTTATCTTAGTAATTTTCAGGACCATCACCTCTAAAATCCTTAATATTTCAAGTATAAACTGTTTTATGTATCTGTTTGTAGGATACTGCATTGTTAATTTTACATAAGAGAAAAGTTTAATGAAGATGCTGCAAGGAATTAAACCAATACTAATGTTGTAAGCAGGAAATGAAAAATATGAACATTGTTATACTATGCAGGAAATGAAACCATTAAACCTTATGGAGAAATGGTGGGACTATGAAATAATGGTGTTTTATAAAGGAAAATGTTATAACAGGGTTGTACTGTAATGTCTGCCTTCAGTGTTCCCCATTTAACTCAAATAAATCTAATAGTTTTATTTAAAACATATTAATTTATCGTACAAACAGGCATATCTTCAAAAATACTTAATCTCATACTTACTAAGATAAAGTTTAGGTACTTATTACAATATTAAATACATAAAACATTTCTAACCAAAAAAACTGGATACTCTTATCACAAAAAAAAGTGTCAATAATACTAAAGCAATGATAATTCATGCAAGGGTAGGATACTTTCCATTACTGTTATAACATAAAATCTGTCTCCTATATATCAATCTCAAATAATAAAAAATTCTAAAAAAAATTAAGAAAATTTAATGAAATTATTTATTTTAACATAAAACATTACTAACTTTGTAACCAACTCAGCTTTCGGAGACTTTCAGCCAAGCTACAGAAATATTTTAACTTGTGCATAAAGAAACAATCCCAGTGTATGGAAAAATAGAAGACGCTGAGAATTGAGGTGTGCTGCGAACAAACACCAGGGTCGCGAAAGTCAACTTTAATGACTCCGTGGAAGAGTCATTTTGCATGCTCCAAGCCAAGTGCACATAGGTAGAAATCAGAGCTGTTCGTTCGCAGGGGGAAAATAATGACAATACCACCAAGTTATGGCATAATATAGGAAGGAAATGCAATATGTCCATAATCATTTGTGTCCAAAAGAAAAACAATAGTGTATGACAATAGTATTTTATGAAAATATCAATTGGCATGTACGCTGGGCGAATCGAACATATTTCAACGAGATAGGATGATCTGACCCCAAGCAGGAGAGAACACAGTGACCTTACCAACCTGTTAGACGTATTTTGGTATTATGATGATTCCTTTATTTACATCTATAATTATGTTAAAGATGTGAATGCATTTGATTCTGTTACACCAATGTAAATTGCTTTTTTTTCTCACACATAGGTGTAATAATATCATTACTGCATAAAGGTTAAGAGAGATGTGCATAATATGAATATGCATAATTATTTCTGAATACGGATTGGACTTTCAGTAGAAAAGCTGTTGTTACCATATTATTTAAAGTATGTATTACAATATATTTTCTATTCCTCATTCACTCACAAGATAGTGCTACTAGTGTCCTAAGAGTCAACTTCAAATTGATGTCGTCGACTTTTCAGCGTGTAGACTGTAGAGTCGACTCTTCGTGACTCTGTTCGCAACCCACCTCTACTCAGAATCAACAATTTTCAAAGAAACTTAAACTATTATAGCAAGCTGCACTCCAAGTATAATTTTTTGGGCTTAAAATTTGGGTGTGAAAACCAAAATACTTTGTACAATGTGATAACAAAAAATACTGAACACTGCCTTTGCTTTAGCAGTGGAAACTATGGTGACATGTACATTAGCCATATATAATCTGCCAGGAGTGTAAATATGGTGCAAAATTCAAATCATAGATATTCAAAATGCTTAACTACTCCAAAAACTAAGTCACAATCCTTCCCTATTTTGTAATCATTCTTACAGAAAATAAACATATTGAACTGTGCACCACACAAGTTAGCAGTAATAATTTCACTAAAAAGTACCCGAGGCCACAGTGGCTAATCAGTTAGCCTTCGCCTTCCACCAAGGCGAACCGGGTTCAATCCCCGGCCACGCCACTCCCTGATTTTTGCATGTGAGAATAATGCCGGACGATGCTGCTGGTCGGCAAGTTTTCTCAGGGATCTCCCGTTTCATCTGCCCTTTCATTCTGGCGCTGCTCCACTCACCTCAATCACCCTCATCGGCTCTCAAGATCTTGCTGTTAAGAGGCACCTAAATCTCTTCACTCACTCACTAAAAAATGCCAAGCAATTTTAATGCTGTAAAATAATTTTATTTTTGTTACATTTAGGTAATAACTGTCAAGAGTAAAAGTTTGTGATGGGACAGGAGATTTAAAATCACCCACAGAAAAAAAGTAATGTTATAATTGTGAGACACATTTTCTTTTTAAGCAAAACAGTTTTTTTTAATGAGTAAAAAAATATTTTATGTAAAAATGTTAATTAATATAAGCCTAGGAATTTAGGTCTCATAAGCATCAAATATAAAATGTTTGTACTGCGTATAAATTTTATTATTATTAGTATGGTTATTTTATTTGTTTTCTTTACACATCTATTTACCATAAGTACTCAATTTGACACAAATTTCTGGTTTAAAATTGTGCTTAAAACCACTCTTATATTAAATCAGCACTTATGTGTTCTCACAAACATTTATGCAAACATCTCAACCTATCCATTACTAAGTTACAACAGACGACATGTTACTAAGTATTTTTGTTAGTTACTGGTATTGAATTAACACAGATGTTATCTCATCTGTGATTACAAACATGCAAAGTAATTTACCTCCTCCCAGAGTAAACATTTTCATGTGACTAACAAATAGTTTAGAATGTTCCAAACAAAAACATAACTGCAAAGCATATTATGTGTGATTATGCCACACAATAATAGTATTATAACCATGAAAGTTGAAAAAATTGATAACCATGAACGAAGGTTGCCACACAGTATTGTCATAGCCAGACATGTGTCCCATTTGCGTTTAATGAGGTTTGCTTGCGCTGATGTGCCACTAGAGGGTATACATGTCCCTCCATCACTCATAAACCGCAAGACACTGATTAAGGCCTTAGTAGCAGCATGAGCCGTAGAGCCAAGTTCAGTGAACATGAAGCATACCCCGACGGTGCATTCGACAAGCCTTTACCCAGTTGAATAAGTTTGAGAGGGGCCGCATTGTCTGCCTTCCAGAGGCAGGTTGGATGTTTCAACGCATTTCCCGCCAGTTGAACCATTCTGCCAACACTGTGAGTTGATGTTGGAAGCAATGGGACCAGNATCACTCATAAACCGCAAGACACTGATTAAGGCCTTAGTAGCAGCATGAGCCGTAGAGCCAAGTTCAGTGAACATGCAGCATACCCCGACGGTGTATTCGACAAGCCTTTACCCAGTTGAATAAGTTTGAGAGGGGCCGCATTGTCTGCCTTCCAGAGGCAGGTTGAATGTTTCAACGCATTTCCCGCCAGCTGAACCATTCTGCCAACACTGTGAGTTGATGTTGGAAGCAATGGGACCAGNGATGTTTCAACGCATTTCCCGCCAGCTGAACCATTCTGCCAACACTGTGAGTTGATGTTGGAAGCAATGGGACCAGGAGGGTACACACACCCGTTAAGAACGCTCACGACGACCTCTGCGGACCACCAGCACGGAGGATCATTTGATCATGCAACAGGCTGTAAGCACTTCACAAATATTGCTGTACACCATCCAGGGACATGTCACAGCAGCTGGGAATACGCCCGTGTCCACCAATACCATAAGCATGTGACTAGCAGAGCAGTATCTATCGTTGCGTCTCATGACCTCATGAGGTCTACCATTACGACCTGAGCATCGCCGAGCAGGTGTCCCCTTCTGCCAGGAACGGGCAGCGTGACAGCTTGCGGATTGGTGATGAGTGGTTTTCAGCAATGAATCACGGATATATCTGGATACAGACGACCGCTGAATTTGAGTCTGGAGATGTCCTGGCCAGTGCCATAATCCAAACTTCATTGCAGAGAGGCACACCGCCCCAACAAGAGGTATCATGGTATGGGGTGCCTTTTCCTACGATTCTTGCACCTCGCTGGTAGTGATTGAAGGAACCCTGATGGCTTCGCGATACATCCAGGAAATTCTGCTACCATGTGCGTTCCCTTCCTGGTGCAGCTTGACAACCTCATTTTCCAGCAGGATAATGCCTGACTTCACATAGCACAGGTATCTCTGACCTACCTTTGTAATGTCAACATGCTTCCTTGGCCATCAAGGTCCCAGACCTCTTGCTCATTGAAAACATTTGGGACCAGATTGGATGGTAATTTCAGCCAGCGGCAACGACTGCAAATTTGGAGGGTCAGTCTGTGGCAGAAACACATCCAATGTCTTTATGCCTCCTTGCCCGACTGTATCGCAGTCTGTCTCCATGGTATGGATGGTCCAACACCATTCTAATTGCATCCTGCAAGTGTTGGACCCCTGCAATACATGCTTGGCGTGGTACAATATTTTGATATTTTCTGTATACGTACTACCATTTCCTGTGCCTGTGTCCACTTACGTGCCCTTGCGATGGCACCTTCCGGGTGATTCATTTTTTTTGCTGTGAGCTGGGGATGGTTATTAGTAATGATGTAACACCAATAAGANTGGCACCTTCCGGGTGATTCATTTTTTTTGCTGTGAGCTGGGGATGGTTATTAGTAATGATGTAACACCAATAAGACAGTGTTTGGCATTCATATAGAAACAGCAGCATAAAATACTTGTTTTAATTTTTATGCAATCAATTATTTTTGGTTATTTTTATACATTAATCAAAAATTGTTTCTGTAAATTTTGACCATGTTTATGTATGAAACATGTAAGTTGGCTATTACCAACTTCCGAAAATGTTACAAAGAGACATCCCCTCCCACTCCCCACCCAACTTGCCTGATCTTTACCTTTCCTCTTGGAACTTTTTCCAATTACTCAAAATGAATTTACAGCTGAAACACAACTGAGAAAATCCATGCAGAGTCACAGGAGGTTCTCATTGCACTCTTGTTTGAGAAAGCCCATTGCCCAGATTGCCGTAGACATGCTCAAAGGGTTTACTTCATAAAGGAGACTAAAACTAGGAGAGTTATTGAAAGTAACTTTCTTTCACTGTAAATTCCCCAACCTATTGGGTAGTACCTTGTACATGCTGTACCNAAAGTGTTTGGCATTCATATAGAAACAGCAGCATAAAATACTTGTTTTAATTTTTATGCAATCAATTATTTTTGGTTATTTTTATACATTAATCAAAAATTGTTTCTGTAAATTTTGACCATGTTTATGTATGAAACTTGTAAGTTGGCTATTACCAACTTCCGAAAATGTTACAAAGAGACATCCCCTCCCACTCCCCACCCAACTTGCCTGATCTTTACCTTTCCTCTTGGAACTTTTTCCAATTACTCAAAATGAATTTACAGCTGAAACACAACTGAGAAAATCCATGCAGAGTCACAGGAGGTTCTCATTGCACTCTTGTTTGAGAAAGCCCATTGCCCAGATTGCCGNGATCTTTACCTTTCCTCTTGGAACTTTTTCCAATTACTCAAAATGAATTTACAGCTGAAACACAACTGAGAAAATCCATGCAGAGTCACAGGAGGTTCTCATTGCACTCTTGTTTGAGAAAGCCCATTGCCCAGATTGCCGTAGACATGCTCAAAGGGTTTACTTCATAAAGGAGACTAAAACTAGGAGAGTTATTGAAAGTAACTTTCTTTCACTGTAAATTCCCCAACCTATTGGGTAGTACCTTGTACATGCTGTACCTGAACATGTTGCAGTTATTTTTAATTAGCTACAACACAGTATGGAACTGTTACTTTTAGGGTACGTTATTATAGGAAGGGACTATAGTTCTGCTAGAAATTTAAATCTAATGAAACACACACATACAAAACAAATTGAACATATTAAGTTATTACTAAAATTGTAAGCATGGAAGGCTATATCAAATTATGTTCCATTTTATTAATTTAATGGAAACAAATAAAAATAGAACTCTTGTTATTCCATCAAAACACTTCACATATTCCACCACCAGTACCATGTTCTATATTTTCTATGACTTTGGCGTGTGACAACACATATTAAACAGGACTTTGCCTCACCTTCATGTGTCATCATGTTACCCCCGGTGAGGTTTGAACCCTGGACGACTTGTTACCGGAGCCTACCAGCACGCCCCTAAGAAAAGGGGCATCCGCAGACGTGGCAGTCAAAAAAGTTTTCACCCTTANAGCGCTG
The DNA here is from genome assembly GCA_002778355.1 of Clitarchus hookeri. Taxonomy (NCBI): domain Eukaryota; kingdom Metazoa; phylum Arthropoda; class Insecta; order Phasmatodea; family Phasmatidae; genus Clitarchus; species Clitarchus hookeri. Next base: position 814,465 of record NQII01000315.1, on the reverse strand, counting down.
CCCCGAAGCTCGCAGGAGCGATATAACCCGCATACGAGGAAAATCAAACTTTCAGTTTCCCCCGAGAGATAGCGGCCTTTGCCGCTAAGGGAGGAGCTCCAGAACAAAGATACTCGACCGGCCAAAGGGAGCAGAAGGGCCCGCAGCCAGCCTTCCATATAGGCGAGAGCATAGCCCCCGTCTTGCCAGTTGATACTCAGCAGCTCGCTCCATTACCTCATGTGCTAGAGCTCTCTGCTTATACCGCCTTCCTCATGAAGGACCACCGCTAGCTTCAAGACATCTTCCAGACCTTCAACACCAAAGAAATCTTCAGCACTCCTTAAAACTCACTACCACTCTGGTAGTGAGACCCGAGTCCCTTCTGGACAACAGCATTGGAGTTAGTTACGGTCAGTTAGTATTATTGCTACCTAGCCACATCTGCTCTTGTCTAGTTTAGACCCAAGTTCCCTTCACCTGGTATTACTGTAGTGTGTACTTCTGTTACAGTTCATTGTTTGTTAGAAGTTAGTACCGGCCACGTGTCTATTCCTCACGGGAATAAACACGTGATCTTACCTAACCTCTGAGTATTCATTTCTAGGGTGACAGGGTGACTATGACTTTAATCCCAAGTAGACGTCGGCCCTGCAACCCTCTTTGCCGAACCTAGAGTAGGACTGTGGGCTCCCTTAACCGGGCGCACACACGTCTCAAACAGACCCATTAGATGGCCACCCTTACTGTGGATCAGGTACGCCAAGGTACCTTGCGAATATATAAGGCAGAGCCACAACCATCAGAAACTCGATCCACAAGGCGGCTAGTCAGTCAGCCCAGCCAATTCACTTTATCCACCACATTGTTATTTTTGCTGGAAGGAGTGACAAGACTGGTTCTGGAGGTCTGACCCCTTTTGGACCACACTCACATCGCTGTCAGACATCCAGGGTAAACCACCGCTCCAACCACCATTTTGAACTTTGCCGGTTGGTGTAATCGGGTCCGACTCTGGTTGGTTTGGCCTCAATTGGCTTTACACCTAGCTAGGGATCTTTGTTGTCTGCTCTTCCTTGGCATGGCAGACCTTAGTTCCTACCTCTATGCCATTTACCCATAGGAGTGGTGCAAAGTGGAGAGTGAAGAAAGCAACTACTACCTCTGAGCCTAGCGTGAACTGCAACCCAGTGCTAACTGCCCTCTGTAGTCTAACCCCACGGGAATGAGCTCAAGTCACCAGCCAACTGGAGAGGCCTCACCTCTAGCTCCCTCATTCAGCCACCTCACAAGACATTGGCAAGCCGCACCCTATATTCGAGAGATTTCACCAAGGACTTCCAGTGCTGCTGGGAATAGATAACCCTTGGTTCAGACCCAGAAGGAACAGCAGCCCTCCTTGGACTCCAACCAGCACCGTCAGCCACATACTAGATGCAAATACACGGCTACATGGCCTCTCGGCCAACAAACTTTTATATTTTTATGTAGCACTCTTAGCCAACTGGCCATCCCACACTACGACCGCCCAATTGGTGGGGAAGAGGGATCACGCCCTCTCATCATAGGTGACCAAGCCATGCACCTGAGGTAACCAAATTCAAAGCCCCAACCTGATTCACAAGTACGGCCGAAAGCACCCTTCCACAAGGTTCTGAGACCCTCCCCTTAGATACCAAGCGTGTTGTGGGTGTGGTCTGGCCGGAGCACTATCCAAGCTCCTAGTGTCTTACCAGGACACAACTAGAGCGGGTTGCCGCTCACCGCCTGGTCTTTCTTTGAGAAGAGGAATCTATCCAGACTTCCTCCAGCATACGGAGTTAACCACTGCCAGCACAAGTCCAACTTCTATTGATCGGTACACCAGAGAGAACCTCTGGTGGGGCCAACCCGATCAGCCTGTACTACCTCTTATTTGCCATGGCACTATTTCCACTGTCCGACCGCTCCACCAGTAACCTGCACGCCCATTGGTAGGATGGAGTACGATCGGCTCAGAGCGGCATGCATCCTTGATTCCTCGGGGAATGCCGAAATCAGGGAAGGCAGCTCTCGCTCTGAAATGGAAGATTCTCATCACTTCGAATCATAGATCTTCCTGCTGCCATCACAGCCTCCAAGCAGTCGCCACCACTTCCCGCCAATAGCAATGCAGTTGCTATTGGTGGGGCATGCTATTGGCGGGGCACGAGTTACAGCCAACACCAGCAGCAACAACGGCAGAGTCAGGAGCTACCCCGGGCCACGCCCAATAAAGGCAAACTAGTGGCTGTGTGTAAACCAGTAGTGCAAAGGACCGTTAAACCTACAGCAGACTTTGTGCCGTGCCGTCAAGCCACACGCTCCAGTTTATATACCAGCCGGGGACCGGTTAGCAGCCAGTAAAGTCAAACCAGTTACATGGCCCGTGTCTCTGACCGACACATTAAAAACTTGCCCAACCCTAACATCGTCAGTCACAGTCACCCGACGTCAGGCGTCAACTTGAAAACAATATTTTGTAAATTTAATTCCAAATTTCTAGTAATTACATAACAACACCAACTTGTAACATTCTACGTAAAAAGTAAACAAAACTCTGCTGCACTGAACACTGCTATCATGACCCAAAAAACATCTCCATGTCTTTTCTACTGCTTTGGTAATAAATACACATGAAATAAAATTCTCTCAAAATAATGAGAAAATAAATGCAAAACAACTTTAGATCAAAACAACACATTAAAACATCCCTGAAAGTAAAACATTATTTGGTTTCACTGTAAACAGACATGCTCTCTTTCATGGTAGTTTTATACATAATATAATTAAGCTACAACACGATAACCAAAACTCACTCTTCACTTTTTCTGAAAACACTGACTAGTATAATTGTTTTAATAGATTACAGGCATTGCGTAACACATGTGTGCACACCCACACAAACACAAACACAATACATTCTGCCACAAGCATACCATTTTTTCTGTCAGAAGTGCCAAAAGAATCAAACAAAAAGTAATGTTGGCTGGGATAAATAGAGTGAACTCAATTGAAGTAAATAAAGTGAACTCAGTCATCTGAGTATGTACCATTTGTTGACAGCTAAAAAGCAAATAAATTAACATAGAGACCATTATGTAATATATATATATATATGCATTAACAACTAACCCAAATAACATTTCTCCATTTTATAATGCCAACAACAAAAATGCAAAAAAGGATGGTGGGAATGGAATACCTAAAATGTATGTATTGGTAATATAGAAACAAACACATAGTAAAAGTAAATGAAATGAATAAATGCAGTGAAAATAAAGATTAATAGTTCCACATGTATCACATTATAAACTTGTAACTACAAGACTCTTGGACATATACGTGCTGAAAATGGAGTGCACCTGAATTGAGTAAACCATAAGAAGTCTTTTAACTAACAATGTCTAGATCCCACCCCTATTGGTCTCCAATTTCAACCATTACTGGAGAAGTCTTGCTGTTTGAGTTGCTCCTGGGATGGTTTGAAGACAGCAAGCAGAATGGATGAACCTTGGGTCTCTGGGAATGTGGTTGTACGGTGTGCTCATTTTACTGTGCATCAGTCTCAGCCAGGGCATCCTCAACTGTTAACCGGTATACCAAGATGGCATAAAGCAAACAGCACTGGTGCAAGGAAAGGAGCAGACTGTGGGTCACTCCTAAGCACAAAGTCAGATGCTATAGTCATGTATCTATGTGCAGAATTACATTCCCTGATTCCATGGCTGGTACTGGCCTCTGCCACAGCCTCAGATGAATACGGTCGCTAAACAATGTTTCCACTGATCTTAAACTTCTTTTAATAAGCTATACTTTCTGAACAGTGGGTCCATAATTTACTCCCTCTCCCTCCAGACCAAAGCCATGGTCACAACCACTGTTATGATTAGAACTAAGACTTGTTCCTTGCCTAGTTATATCAGACCAGCCCTGGCAGTTACATGCAGTATTTCGACTAGCCCCTTTGCATCATGAGCAACTCTCGTTCCTAATAACTGGAATTTCCTTGCAGGGCAGCTGCAGCTACAAGCAGTGTTCCATCAGGGTTTTGGTACGTAAGCTGAACAAGAGAAATGCTTCAGAAAATGAGAACCATACATACCCTGCTCCTTGAACAATACTTGTTTGTAGTGTTCCAAGGCAACTTCATGCTTTCTAGCCAAGACTGTAAAGAACTTAAGTAACCAACTGTACATGCTGTATGGATGCTACTAATGTGGATTAGCATCATCTCTGAACACTCTCTCTCCAAAGTTCCTCTCCACCTGACACACGCCCTGTGCTCTCACAAAGATTTAGTCAACAGCTTGGAAGCCCAGATGAGACACACTGTCTTTGTGAATGAATGTCAAAGTACTCATTCTAGGTTGCAGACAAATGAAGCAATCAGGCTAGCTGCGACCACATGAGTCTTTTTGAATCTTTGAAATATGAACAAATAATGAACCTTGAAGGTCTACCATACCATTTACTGCCTTGCTAAGAGCAAACACCCTATAAGAAGTAGGTAACGTAATGTACTGGGTACAGGCTGTTGTAAGAGATATGTACTCAACAGCCTGGCGCACAGTGCAACTGCCACACTACCAGGCAGACTCACCATAATACCACAGCAGTGAATTGCTGGACTGCTAAAGGGAGTGTGGCATTAGACCTTTCTTTCTACCATAGCACAGCTTGAGTTACGTGAGGTTAACTAAATACAATGATCTCTTGGCTCACAACTAGGAGCATCAAATCTCAGCTTGTAATTTGTAACTGACACCGACTACTCTTAATGGCAACACTAATCCACGATCACCATATTTTATGGGAATATATTAAGTTTTAAATAAAATTTAACTGGAAACCAAAGTATGTTGCAGTCAATGTGAATGAAATAGTTAATTGATGTAACCAGTAACATTCAATCGACAATCATTTCCTATAAACACACAACTAAACACACAACAGTAAATTTGATACATGGTTTACTAAATATATGATCAAAATGGTTAATAAAAAAAATATGCAAACTGTATAATGCGAATAATACAGAATTTAACTTTCAATATATATTCAATTTTAAATTTGCTAAAACAAAAAAATATAAATCGCAGGAAAAATTAAATGGTCTCTTTTAAGACAGACTATAGCAAACCAAATAATAACAGGGACCATGTAAAAATTATAACAAGATAATATGAAAATTTAAGAATTTTATTAATATTAAAATAGTTTTTTTATCCTTACATAGTTGAAACCAATCTTTCAACACATTCTGCAGAGATCTATATTCAAAGAACCACAGCAACTACAACACCTCATTTTAAATCAATACTTTAATTATTGTAATACCCTCCAAGAGAATAACAGAACAAACCCTTAAAATACAGTTTCTCTTAGACAATACAAAAATTCCAGTATAGGTACTTTGCAATGGCAGCTCGTGTAATATCACATTTGATGTACATCTTTACCTAAAGTTTGTGGGGCACAATTTATTTTCATAAATTTTTTTTATTAGCTCTAATATTTACCAAAATGCTTGTGAATTATTGAGGCAAAAAAGCTGATATTTATTGTACATCTTCAGTTGAGGAGATGAGTGTCAATGAAATCCAAAGCTATGAGCTGTGTTGACATGCTAAATGGTTTGCTTCCATAATGCAGAACAGGAATACAGAAGTATAGTTTATGTTATGTTCTGTGAAGGAATTGAACACATCCCTCAGTTTTATTTGCAAAACGGCATGCTTGTTATTATTACAGTATTCACTGTAAGTTTTACAAACACAGCTACAGAGATACACTGCCATGTTGCCCGATACTCGTGACTTGGCAGTGCTGCTAACATTACATTAGTTAAAACAAGTAATCAATTTGAGTCGATAACACTTTATATAGAAGATTTATGGTGGTAAGTGTATCAGAAAACTGCAACTGTATTATCTGCTGTTTGACTTGCTCTTCAGGTGAACTATAATCCATTAAACCAAGTTTGCTTCTGAACGCAACTTTGGACTGACTACACCATAATTCAGATTGCATTCTTTTTATTGTTTCCACTCTTCTTTGCAAGGAATGCCATCTTTTGCTACAGTGCAGTGCTTCTAGGGGAATGTATCTGTCTTTTGAATAAAATCAAAGAAAAGGTACATTCTCAGAGTTTCATAAACATCCCTGTTACTGTAATAAGCATGTGTAAAAAAAAGAAAATAAATTTCAACACAGTACCAATATAAAAATTTCTATGAATTTGTCATAGAGAAAGAAGTTGTAAATATAATTTTTAATGTAGCATGATTTATACTCTTAACATGTGTAGTTTTATTGTACTAATCATTACCTCAAAAATATATCTTTCACTGTGAGTTAGAATTACGGGTTTAAAGTAGTTACAATAATCTGAAGAGGCAGTGGAAGATGGAAATTTTACTCAAAGAACATTTTCCAATTAATAATTTTTTTTAAAGTGATAGTTCAGTAAAATTTATTCAGGAAAACTAACTAACTGGCTGATTGACATATCAACATCCAGCCTCAACCATTGGTCCTAGAAACATGACATTTGGAGGAAACATTCATTATGTAATGTAAGCAGCCACTAAGGACGGATTTTTCAAAATTCAATCCCTAAAGGGGTGAAATGAGGATCAAAGTTTGTTTGTAAGGGAAAAAAATATTAGACGATTCTATTAATTCAAAGCTTTCTGAAGTACTGTAAAAAAATTATTTAACACTTATACGTTACACAAAATTACTATAGTAATATAATTTAACAATACTGATTATATTGTGAATAGATGGTGCTATGTTTGTGTGAAAGAATCATTCTGTTGCTGAAATCATTCAATGGAGAAGAAATGGTATACAATTCAATAGACACTATGGTAAATACAGACGAAGCAGTTCATTATCCAGTGGAATTTTTAAACAATCTAAAATCAACCAGATCTCCCGTACCATAGGCTTATACAGTGAGTGGGCACACCTGTTATGTTGCTCAGAAATCTGAAGCCACCAAAACTTTGTATTGATTCTAGGCTGCACGTCAAGGTTCTACATCACAATGTAGTTGAGGCTACTATTTTAACTGCATCGGCTCAGGGAGAAACAGTGATTATGCCAGGTATTCCATTGATTCCCAATGACCTCCCTTTTGATCTCAAGAGAATGCAGTCTCCCTTCAAAGTGTACTTCGTGATGATGATAAATAAGTTGCAGGGGTAAACTCGCAAATTCAAAGTTGACTTAAGGCAGGACTGTTTCTCCCACTGTCAGTTTTATGTGGCGCCACCCTCTAAAATGGCAAAGAACGTTGTTTACAAAGGAGTATTGCAAAAGTCTAACTTACGTGGTGACATGGCAGATAACAAATCCAAACTTAACAGCCACAATTTTCTTGTTTTTTGAATTGCATTTCAATCCACTTTCTATTTTATTTTAGTTTACTCTATTTTGAAGACATACTTAATACTTAAAAACTATTGTAACAAAAACACGAATTCCACGCAGACGAAGTCGCAGGCAAAAGATAGTAATAAATAAAAGTTTGCATATGGAAAAGTATATACTTTGTACTTATTTTTGGAAATGGTTGTTTTAGCGTAACTACTGGAAAAATTAGTACATGGAAAGAGTTTATCATATCTATTAACTGCATAAAAATATTAATATTCTACGAAATAAATTAAGTTAATGCAACAAATTATTACTTATCACTCCCACCTCAATCAACATAGTCAACAACTTTATTCACTATATTTTACAATGTTGTTAAATAAATACATATGAAGTGTGTGTATAGTTAACTAGGTAAACTAATTGTATAAATTTATATGTACACTGCACCCAAGTTCAAATACATTTAACATGGTTTTTCTTCACATTTATTTATTTTTATAAAAATACAAAAAAACCAAAACAAAAAGCGAATCAAAGGAAACCAAAAGCAAATGCAGTCAATTTAAACAAGTTGAATGACATCTATTGTCAACTTTTAAAACTTCAATTGGTATATCGTTTAACATAGAATGATTAAAGGAAATTACATATTGAGTAAATTTTTTGAGATATTTTCTCGCGATAAAAAATAGCCAATATCACCTTTCAGCCCTCCAACTATTTCTGTGCAAGAAATTACGTCAATCTGTTGCTCGGTTGCGACGTTGCATTGTTATTTTGTTTGTGTACTTTTTCAATTTCTAATAAGAATTTCCCCAAGGGAATGAGATATTTTCTCGGGATAAAAAGTAGCCTATGTCACTTCCCGGTCCTCCTATTATCTCTGTGCAAAAAATCACGTTGGTCCGTTGCGACGTGAAAGGACAAAAAAAAACAACAAACAAACACACTTTCACATTTATAATATTAGTATAGATTCATTATGGTGAGAAATGAACGTGCAGAACATCAAACAGAAAAGGTTATTTTGCTGTATGACAATGCAAAAAAATATAGATTTAAAAACAAATGTATTTTTGTAACATTTAACTTGCAAAGTGTAAATACTGTATTTAGCAAACAGATGAAATTGTTTCCAAACTTCACAATTTAATTATAACATACTGAAATTATGAATTTACTCCAATTCCAGGACAATAATCACCATTCTGAGTTATTGATCCAGGTTCACATTTGTTTATGCACACAGTTTATTTTAATTACACCAACTGAAGTGTAAATTCAACAAATCATTAGAGTTAGTTTCATGTGCATTATCACATACCTTTTTGTATACACGTTATAGAACGTATAGTAAAAATAATGTTATGTTACATATAAAATTAAATCTTCAGTGTTTCATTAGTATTTTACTGGAAATTAAAATTATGGGTTTTTACATGGTTATGATATTCTGAAGTGGCATTACTTTTTCTGTGCGCGCATGCACACACTCTCTCATGGCTTTGATAAAATTAATAAGTTTTAGAAATTTCCATGCTCGTGTTTTAATTTTTTGGTTTAAATGTTTGATTATGAAATTAATTTCTTGTTGCCACTATTAAAATATGACGTAATCACTGTACCACTGCTTATATTTGTAAAACACTTTTTAACAAGATAATTGCATTTGTTCATTTTTAAATTCACTTTAATAAAATTTGTATTACAACAATGTAACATTGAAAAGTACATTGAAAAGTACATTGTTAATTGTATTAATGTACATATTTTCAACTACAGATATTGGTTTCAAAGTGTGCATGACACACAATTTTGTCAGTGCAGAAGGAAACCAATTTCAGGCATCTCAATTCAAAATTTCAACACTTCTTTTGGTGTTATATGTCAGAATTATTATTATTTTTATCATTAAGTGCATTTAGATGCTAACATAAGAAAAGATCTCAAAGACCATGATAAATGATGAAACCTTAAACAACTGAAATCACTTTAGTCTTGTTCCATAAGTATTCCTTGACAAATCTGTATATAGGAAAAATTTACAGATATATGCCATAATTTTGTTTTGTGCATGTTTTTTAAAATATTTCTATGCCAAACTGTGTTCTTTGCAGTGCCAAAACAATTCACAAAAATAAAAGGGACAGACGACAAAAACTCTGATGATTTTTGTTAAGTACTTCAAACTGATTTTTAAAATGTATTTTATATGGAAGGGACAAACAGACAGCTTTTGACAGTTTTATTTGTTTATAATCCCTTAGTGACAAAAAAATTACAGTCTCACACATTCCTTACTAGGTCTGCAACAACTCTTTGATACAGTAATACAGTAAAAAGCAAAGAAAGTAAATAAATAGTAAAGTAAGAAAAAGTGTGTAAAAATATGCAATGCCCCACAAAAAATTTACAACAGAAACAAACAAAAAACAACAGAAATTTTAGTGGATTCTATTTTTTCACTGGTGACCCATACCTGTTATTGGATTCCAGTGGTTTCTGTGTTGGTTACTGTTGTCAGAAAACAATGTAACCATTGGGTAATTTAATTGGTTTCTATTGGGGTACAACCACTTCTAGTTGATTAGGTTGGTTTCTGTTAAAATTAATTTGTTGGTTTGAGTTGTATTCTAGTGGTTTCCATTGACTTCTGTGTGTTGGTTTCTGTTGTTTTTTGTTGGTTTTTGATGTACCATAACCTGTTGGCTTCTGTTGTATTCTGATGGTTACCATTGGTTTCAGTTGTGCTGTAGTATATAGTTTTATGGGAGATTCTAGTGGTTTCTGTTGTCCTATTGACTGTCAGGGTTATGTTGTATTCTAGTGGTTTCCATTGGTTTCTGTCAAGTTTTGTTGGTTTCTATTCTGCTGCAGCAATTTGGTTTATGTTGTATTAAAGTGGTTCCCATTGATTTCTGTTGTGTCCTGTTGGTTACAGTTGTGTTTTGTTGGTTTATATTGTGCTGTAACCAGCTAGTTTCTATTATGTTTTGTTGGTTTCTATGGTTCTGTATCTGTTGATTTTTGCTGCCTTTCCTGTGATATCCATTAGATTGATCAATGATTTGTTGGTTTATTTTGCATTTACTATTGTTTCCATGGTTTTCTGTTGTGTTCTGTTAGTTTTCATTGTATTTCACACTGTTTCTGATAAAATTCATACAGTTTTACCTTAGTTTCTGTTTTTTTTTTGTGATTTTCTGTGGTATGACTAGTTGTNTTCTGTTAGTTTTCATTGTATTTCACACTGTTTCTGATAAAATTCATACAGTTTTACCTTAGTTTCTGTTTTTTTTTGTGATTTTCTGTGGTATGACTAGTTGTTTCCTGAATAAAATAAGAGCCAATAAACAAGATAAACAAACAAAACACAACGGAAACTAAATAATACAGTACTATTACTTCACAAATTAACAGGACAAGTACATAAAAAAAACCCAACAAAACACAACGGAAATCTATGGAAACCATTGAGACTACAGCAGATTTCAATAGAATAATGAAATTTGACAGAAACAACAAACTACAACATAATCTTCAAAAAACTATTATAGATCAACAGGATTTCATCAGAAACTAACAGCGTGAAATGAAAAAATCAATGGAAACAACAGAAACCAATAGCAATTACTGGGATTACATCAGAACACAACAGAATGAAATGTGACTGAAACCAACAAAATGCAACAGAAATCAATGGAAACCACTAAAAATACAACAGAAAATCACAAAACACATCAGAAACCAATAGAAATCACTGGGACTATATTAGAATACAACAGAATGAAATGCAAAAGAAACCAACAAAATGCAACAGAAATCAATGGAAACCACCAGAAATACAAGAGAAAACCACAAAACACAACAGAAACCAATAGAAATTACTGGGAGTACATCAGAAGTGGGCCGCGTGCCAGCAAGGTTGTTGACCTGTCAGTTGTTCTGTAGCACCACCTCAGCTGGTGCGTTTTCTTTTCTTTTCCGCACTGTACTTATCTGCAGTGATATGCATATGCAGCACGACATTCTACGCCCACCCCATGGCAGCAGCGCGAGCCAATGTCAACGCTGATGCCAGCCAATGTCGACACTGATACACGCCGTAAGCGAGAGAAAGAATAAAAACTCCACCTTTTACCCCTCTTTTTTTACCTTGCTTGTTCCTTTTCATCTCGTCCCTGTTATTATTCCTGAGTAGTTTGCTCGTTGTTTCTAACATTTTTGACTGTCTCGTGCTATAATACTTCTGATTTTTGGCTTTTATTCACTGGCTACAATTTGGATTTTGGTTGGATTTGTTTGAAATTCTAGTTACCGACAACATTACGCTATTTCACTTGATTTATATTTTTGGAATACTTTCCGGATTTATTTTGCTACGACCTACACTACTTTTTGGACACTTTTTTTTTTTTTTTTTTTGGATTGCGATTCTAACATGAGTGGAAGCAAGAGGCAGGACATCGCACTCACAATGTTTTTCCAACCATCCTCTCTCTCTCTCTCCTTTCCATATGTCATCAAAAGAAAAATTTTTGATTTAAAAATGCTGCTGTGTTTTAAAAAGTTAGCAGAGAAACTGTCTACAGTTCATATGTTTACAAGCAGCATATTCTTGTCAGTGTTGCCAGGTCATCGGAGTAAAAATTCCTGCATGACTGGTCAAAAATTTGCATTTCACTCCCAAAATTCTTACACACACACAAACACACACACACACACGCACACGCACGCACACACACACAATTAAGTCCTGGGAAACAATTACAGATTTTTTTTTAAGAAATAAGAAAATCGGTTTGTAAATTTAAATGGATATTCCTTGTCTTGTACTAATTAATTAGGCTGGCCTGTTTTGAGCCATTGCTGAGGGCACCGATTGTCTTTCATTGCTGTAATCCATTCTCCCTTTCGACGGGAATAAGGCATGGGATTGTCAGTGTGGATTGGTTTGGGGGTAAGGTGGTAGACAGGGCAGGTATGCAAAGTAGGGGGTTAGGTAGAAGAGGAGGTCCCAGACACTTGGTTATAAACTCTCCCTACACTCCCTCTTGTGGAAGAACAGAGTCTGTGGGATACTTCACCCATCCTCAAACTCTCTATTCCTGGCAGGTCCAGATGCAGAGGAAGAAACAGAGATTGGTGAGTAGGGTTAGATATTTTCCCTGGGCTCTGTCTGTGCAAGGGGCCTGTACATCAAGAGCTCTCGCCTTCCAATTCTCAGTCCCCAGCAGGTCAAAATGTGGTAGAACAGAGGTTGGTGAGTTAAGAGGCGTGATGCCTCCAGGTATCGTGCTTGTCCGTGCTGTCAGACCGAGGGTCAGAAGAGGATAGACTGCACAATCATTGCACCGGGCACCAGATGCAGGCACCAGATGCAGAAGTGATTATCCCCTTAGGGCGCCATCACTCGCACCCTTCACTGTCTTGTGGCCATAATGCTGGTTCCTTCTCCAGTCCCTTTTCAGGTACTTCCTGGATAACCATAGCTAAGGTAGTATTACTGTAGGTAAGTTGGTGAGAGAAATATGTAGTTTGGTTGGGAATAAGTGAATGGAATGGCGTGAGAGATTCACATAAAAACAGGTTTATTACCCCGTGGGCGAAAGAAACAGCGCGTGCACACACACGTATAAGTGTTAACAACTGGGGTGGTTGGTGAGCATGGCAGCCGAGGACTCTGAAGGAGTGCGGGCCAGATCAGCTTTGCTACTTGCTGAAGGCGCTTTACTTCCAATCTCACTTAAGACGAAGAAGATAGTGGTCAGTGGAGAACAACAGCTGTTGTAGGCGTGGATGACCATCCCCACTCACCTAAATCTGTGCGGACAAGCTGTGTGTGAAAGGGGGCAGTGGGTGGTTTTGTCCAGCCAGGGAAGTACTCAGGGAAGTAGGGTGACATGGGTGGTATCTGCAATCAGTTAGGGGCTAGCGTATCCTTCCCACGGCAAATACACTGATATCTAGTTAATTTACATTGAAGCAAGGGGATCTTGGCACAGGTGTCATTGTATTTACACAAGGCCGAAGTAATTGTAGGTTCAGCCTCTTTCGAGACTAAACTGCATCTGATGTTACTCCACAGTTAATTTGTTCACACTTACGTCCCATACATTTTATAATTTATTATTTTGAGTACATTTATTAAATATTTTTGTCTTTTATTTGTGTGTTTGGATATCTGAGATTTCCAACATTCAATCAAACCTAGTTTAGGAAAATACATTAACCGAAATCTGTGAAAACAACGCTATGGTCTTTTTTCAACATTATTCTTCAATTTCACATGGTTTTACCAAGCATTTTAAGTCTTAGTTCAATAGTCTCTAGTGTAAAATCATGATTTTTGTATGGAATAAAAATTTAATTTCATTTTTAGATGTTTTCAAAAATTAATTTAATTGTCAGATGTCTTCCAAATAAAATGATACCCAAGTATCTGTACTTGACCTCTCTTATAATAAATGTTTAAATATCATGTGGCGATTAAGCACAAAGTCCATTTTAAATTACTTCTTGTGAGAAAATTAAAGAATTTGTTACTGAAATATTTAGTTATTTCAGTAGCCATGTCTTCTGAAGAAAGTGATATCCTGGAAGGGCATATCAAAATATCTTTGTCACCAAATAATGTCAAGCATCGAGCACCCATAACTCATGGTAAGTGATATTGAATTACTGAAGGTAAAAAATAAACAAATTTTAATAACTGTATTTATTCGTCTGTCACAAAATTACAAATTTTTTAAATGAAATATGATTATCCACTTTAAAATTTAATCTAGGGGTCGAGAAGTTTCAATTGCAGTGAAGTAACGTGGTTCCACACGCTGGTCGGGTTGGTGGAGGGGAGGGTGGCTGGCTTGTCTCGCCTTCACCAGTTGATGCACAATCAGTAATCTCATCATGTGCCTATAGTGTACACATATGGACTGCTTGCCCTTGCTTCCCCAGCTGACTGTGCACACAATGAATATAGCTCACCATGCACCTACAACCACACACACGGACTGCTTGCACATCCAGTATTAATTACTTATCATATATAAATTAATGCGTACACCATTACAGAGGACATTTTGATACATCCGCAGATATTGTTACCATCTGAATACAGTGGACAAATGTGATTTTCACAGTAGTCTAATGAATTTAAATACACATGTCACTTCAACATACAAATCACTGTTTTTGTTATTTTACTAGTACTGTATACGATATACGATGCTGGATTAGCATAGTAGTGAAACGAGCATTTGCTATGGGTCCTGTGCTAAGTACAACCAATTATATTGTTAAAGTATATCTATACATAGTTAATGATTGTCTCACCTACGCAGGCAAGATTTTGAGTCAGTGAGTGGCAACTCATTTTATATGAAACTAACAATAAGCCATTTACAAAATCCTCCATCAGCAGATCCATGAACAAACAACAATGAATATTAAGTTGGCTATTCTTACTGCTCTACTGACGCACATCAGACAAGAAGAAAATACAGTGGAACCCTCTTATAAGGTTCTTCATGGGTCCACAAGAAAGTGACACTATAAGCGAGCTCGCATTTGACACATCAATGTGAAGGGGATGGTCTGATGTTTCCTTTATGGTGCGCCACCCCATTGGCACCTAGCTGTTCGCGGATACCTGAACGAGACGTTTCCGCAATGCTGGATTGGTCGAGAAGCAGCTGGTAACCAGGCTCTTCATCACTGGTCCCCAAAAAGCTCGGATCTTACTACGTACAATTTTTTCTATGGGGGTTCATAAAGGATCAAGTGTTTCGTCCACTATTGCCGGCTAACATTGACGACCTCAAAACGAGAATTACGGACGCCATCCAAACCGTAACACCGGACATGCTGACAAGAGTGTGGAACGAGTTTGATTATCACGTTGATGTCGTTCGGGCCACTCGTGGTGGTCACATTGAACATTTATGAATATATGGTAAACAAACTTTATGGTTCCACGGTTCATTTGATTGGTCAAAGGTTGTATGTTGTTTGGTTTTGATATTATAGACCTTCAAAGTTGGGGTATTCTTTTATACTCATCCTGTACATTATAAATAAACAATTTTAATGGATTTGTTACATGCAATTAAAAAACACCAATTTTCTCAAGGAAAAAAA